>JANHFL010001149.1:215022-233230 GCA_032468155.1 Oxyrhabdium leporinum | reverse complement strand
TAAGTTGTAAACCGCCCCGAGTCTTCGGAATGGGGCGGTATATAAATGTAAAAATAAATAAATAAATAAAATAAAATTATTGGTCAGTCTCAAAAGTATTGCTTCTGGCTAAAGTGATGGAGATAGGAATGGTCTCACAACTCCAGATTTATCTGAATAACATTATATCTGGGCCTACTTCAGTTGGGATTTTGGCTGAGATGTGGAATCAAGATTGCTTAGATTTAGAGATGTAAGGTCTCAAAAAAGTTTTTTCCCCAAGATTTATTTTTAATTTGGAAAAAAAGCTAAAAAGCTAAATATTTCCTATTATCTTATTTTAAATGATACTTTAAAAAGATATGACCTAAAATGGACCTAAGTTTGGAAATACACATACCAAATTAAAAAAAATCCTAATATCTGACTCAGAAATATGTTTCAATATAGGAAAGGCCTATCTCAATGTTCAAAAGGCCAAAATGTTCAGAAAAAGATTTTTTTAAAAATATAGTGATGCATTCAGAACAGGTGTGCAATTTAATACAAAGACAAAATTCAAGATTTAATGCCTGCCAGCATCTTCTTGAAAGATAGTCCCTATTTGTAGCAAAGCTTTATAAGAATCTATAATTATAATTGTCTCAACAATCATTTTAATTTCATACTCATTACATCTTTGTATACATTTATAGAATAGCCATGATGTATACTATGTGTGTATGTGTATATGTGTGTGTGTGTATGTGTGTTCCTGTGGTGTGTGTATGTGTGTGTGTATTTAAAGTGGCCATAATGCAATAGCTACAACATATATTGAAAATTATTTCTTCCTTCCTAAGTGGGCAGTTTTAAGTATATGTCAAGACAATGAATCCATGCCTCAGGAATCAATCTTCTCTACCACTCTATTTTATAATTACTGTATATGAAGTTGCTAGGGAGGATTGTGGCTTGGGTTTGGCAGCAATAATATTTGCTTGTAATATTCAGTTATGCATCTCCATTCTAGGATACACAGGAGTTGTGGTGAAAATCTTGACCATAAATTGTAAAGATCCAGATGGGAAGAAGCAGGTTGATATTCAACCCCAACAAGATGGAGCGGCTGTGGATTCAGGCTGTTGGCTGTTGGAAAATTCCAATATCAGGTCTGAACAGAGGTATGATTTCTAAGAAAAAATACTGGTGTGTAATCACTAGATGTCCCTGAATTCATTTCCGCTGGAGCAGATAGAAGGTGAGAAAGGCTTTTGTTGATTGACTATAATCACTCAACACTCTTCATCTCACGGATGAACTACAATAACGAACTCTAGATCTTAAAACTGAAGTAAATGAAAAGTGCAGGGGTACACCTGTTAACAGGTACATTGCAGTAGTAATAAAGTAGGGAAGCATATTAATTGTTCATTTGTTTCCAGGTATACTTCAAGGTCATTGTGATCACTTTTTAAATCCTATGTTGTTGGAGTCTGGCAATCTCCAAGATTGCTTGCTCCAAGTAGAATCTCCCCATCCAAGCTTTGTCTGCAGAGTATGACAAGAAGAGAACACAAAGCATACTAGCAAATGTATTGTTTTAGAAAAAAATAAAGAAATTGGAAATCTTTATCCATAGGAAGTACTACTGTTCTCTATGGGAGTCTGTTCAGTGATGCATCTGAGTATCTTGCCTGCCAATATAAACCACTTAATAACTAGAGGAACTTTTCTGCACTATGTACAAAGAAATATTTATTTTAATAGCTATCTGTGATGCTGAAAGGCTGTGATGTTAATTTAAATTCTTTGAAAAACTTTTCTTTTTCTCTTAGAAATTTCATCTATTAGATAAAAGCTTTAATTTAAAACTATGCTTCCCTCCGTCACCTGTAAATACATTTGTAAATATTCAGAAAAAGATAGAGAGGACTTGCTACTAAAAGAATCTGGATGAGACAAACAAATGGTCTTCTTTATCTATGCCTAAATTACTTCCACGTGCATATAACATCCCTTCTGATTTCCTCTTCCAGTTCCAGAATTTTTGAGTTTATCAGTCCAGTTAACCTTCATGAGAACATTTTGAAATGCAGGAATATTGCAACAGGCCCAAGCAGTAAAATTGCTGATGCAGAAAGTGGTTAGCATACCCAGTGAAAATCCAGATTTACAACATTAAAAGTCTATTGGATGTAGCTGTGAAACAGAAGTTCAGTTTACATATGAGGTAATTATTTTCCTCAAAATTAGCTTCACCTGTTTGTGGAAGATGGAGATCCAGCCACAGCAGTGCTAATGCAAATTTACATGAGACAACTGGCTTTAGTAGTGTCATGCTAATGATACTCATTGCTACTTAGGCCATGACTGAACATGTTTTTATCTGCTTTGATTTCTTATATTTTGGAATTACAGTTACTTGTGTGCCTACTTATTTATTTTGCTCTTTGGATTGTCTATAAATTGCCTTTAAAGTTTTATTAGAAATATTAAAATACTTCACATGAAATAACCACTAAAATGTTGGCTATATTGTTGTTATAATGGAAATGATGCTTTTATTAAAATTTTGTTTACTGTCTGCTAAATTTGGGTTCAAAATTATTGAGGAAATTTTGAAAACAATAGCAGTTTTCTGGGTTTTATCAAATGATCCAAATAGTCTAATTAAAAAACAAGGCTAAGACTTTTTAAACTATATGTTATTGACAAAGTTGTAGGATATATTGGGAAGTTTATTTCAGGAAAAGGCAATGACAAACCACTGCTGTTCTATTGCCAAGAAAGCTGTATGAATGTGTCACCAGTAGCGTCACCAGGAATCTACATCATTTTTTATAGAGGAAGTTCATCAGAACAATCTCAATCAGAATTCCATGTTGGGGTAGGTGACAGAGGTGTAACTTCAGTTATCACTTGGCCTATTGGATTCTGCATAGTAAATCTCAAGCATGTCAGTACATTGTATAAGGAGATTAAAGTCACAGCTTGCTTTTTCAGTCCTTGTCCTTCCAAGCTGATTAAACTGTTCATACAGGACTGACCCTAACGTTAAGGGGATCATCTTCGTTGGTTTAGCAGGAAGAGAATGTGTTCCTCCATAAAAAAGAGACAAAACAGAGAAAACCTATCCATAATCCAAGGGATTTGAACAACGATAAACCAGCCTCAAATTTTACACCTCCTGGAAAGCAAATCAAAAGAACTTTCGCCTTGTAATTCTGTTGCATGTGAATGTAGTGATTATCTTGATTTATTTAAATTACCCTTTCAGCTATGCTCACCTTGGTAGATGTTCTATGCTGAAAAGTGCAGAGGATAACCCTTCTAGTTTTGATTTTAGTCTTTTGTTATTGGTTATATCCAGTAGATGATATTGGAGGTTTATTTGACAGACTTCACTAGAACAATTATCTAGCAAGTATTTTGCTATCCCAATGAACAACCTGCATAGCTGCAAATCAAGTAAGGTACTCTTTCTTAGACTCTTCCAATATAAGGAGAGAAAGCCTCTCTCTTTTGAGAAATTGGACCATCCTCCACCTATAGATGGTTTGGGGAAGGAATATTAGTCTTCTTATTAAGGTGAAATCAGCAATCATACTCACAATTCAACATCTAGATCACAGATCTTTAAAGCTGTTTCTCTTTGGTCAGGCTTTTAATTGTGAATTGGTTTTAACATTGATTTTAACTCATGCTTCCAGGTTTATATAATGGAGCCTTTACTATTCAACAGAATAAGAAGATTGCGATTTTCAGTATGTACTGTTAAGTATATACTGGTGCTGATATTTGAAAAAAATCTGATTACTTTTTTTACTGATTTGCTTCTAAATAATGGAAATCCCTTACCTTCCACTTAATGATGAAAAGTATGGTACCACATGTATCCCCAGTGGGCCTCCTTCCCCAGGTATCTCTATGATTCTTGTCACACCACTAAGAAAAAGGGAAAAGCATCAATTATCTTCAAAAGAAAGCAAGACAAGCAGAGATTATTTTGAGCTTTTAAGAGGCACTTATTGCACCTCGATACCTTTTACCAGTTCCTGACAGAAACGGTCATTCTTAACAACGTTCAATTCCATAAGACCATCCCTTTAATAGCCAGATCATAAATTTTGTCCTGTATACTCTATGAGGTAGATTATACAGTCTCTTCAGTATACTGGTAATTGCTAAATATGCCTATGAAAACCAGTTTGGTACAGTAGTTAACATATCTACACTAAAAATTGGGAGTCCATGAGTTCTAGTTCCACCTTAGGCACAAAACCAGTGGGATGACTTTGGGCCACTTACTTTATCTCAGCCTTAAGAAGGAAGCAGCAATAGCAAACAACTTTTGAAAAATCTTGCCAAGAAAACTTCAGGGCCTAGTCCAGGCAATCAGTATCATGTTTCTCTGAAAACATGACCCACCCCAATAATAAGCCCACCCCGATAATAAGCCCAACCCTAAAATAAGCCTGGGGGGATGAGCATGGCCAGCATGAGTGACGGTGCGGGCACCGGGGGGGGGGCAACTGTCAATCTGCAGCTGCAGCCCGCTGGCCCTTTGGGGCAGCGCAAATACCGCTTTTGCCCTTCTCCTTCTGGGTGCAGCGCTCCTGCTTGTTGGGCTGCTTCCCTGAAGCTGGCAGCTCCATGGCCAGCTGTTTTGCTTTTTCCCTCTTTTTCGGAGGCTTACGGGAAGAAAATAGAGAGGGGCGGATTTTCCTGCCTGTCATCTATTCCTCAAGCTCAGCACAGACTGAGGGAAGGATGGCAGGCTGGAAAAGTCCCCCTCCCCATTTTCCTCCCGTTCGCCAAAAAGCCTCCATTCCAAATGCTGAAGGTTCAGAATGGAGGCGATGGTGCATCCACGGTGCATCCAGCACACCGAGTCTGGCCTGCTGCACCTCAAAAAAAGTAAGACCCCCTCGAAAATAAGCCCAAGTGTTTATTTTCAAGTCCAAAAGAAAATAAGACTCGGTCTTATTTTCTGAGAAACATGGTAGGAATCAAAGCCAGTAGACTTGAAGCAAAAAACAACAAAGCCTATGCACAACAAAACTGGATATCCACATATTGAAATAATTAATATTCAAATTGTCCAGATGAATCAAATTTGATTTATTAAAAATCCCATAATGATATATGCTGCAAGTATTTATCTATATACATGTTTTCTTTTTGGGTCTATTAGAGTCTTAGATCTATTAGAAATACAACAGTGGAGAGACGTGAGATTTTTCTGTTTAACCATCCTTTTTGTTGTGCATCCTAAATTCAGGGATGTCTTCTTTAATGCAAAATTAGTGTTTTTTAAAGATGTGTGTGTGTGTGTGTGTAGGGCTGAATTATATACTGGCCACTTGGAATTTAACATGTTCAGACAATGCTCTTTAATGATAGCAAAAAGAATAATCCTTAGGAAATGGAAAATACCGTAACTCCAGAGATAAATGTCTGGATTTCAGAGATATGTGATTTAGCAATTTTGGAGAAATTTATACATTTAGTTAATCAGAAAATGTCACATTATCTTTCCCTTTGGGAATTTTTTTTGAAAAAGCTTGGTCAACATTAAAAGCTTAATTTTTCTTTTTAAAGATTTACAAAATCAGATGAGCTTGGAATACATTTTTTGTTTCAATGTTCTTTTTATGTATTTTCTTGTGTAACTTTTTTATTTACTTTTGTTTTTCTGTATGGTAAATTGTTTATTTTTACTTTACATTATTTTATGTATGTCTGTTTGAAGATGGAATAATAAAAATATTTGGTGTTTTTTTTAAAATTGATAACTAAATTTTGATCAATTCTAGAGGAGGAGGAGGAGGAGGAGGAGCAGGAGCAGGAGCAGGAGCAGGAGATGAAAAGGACATAACATAAAGTATTATGTCCAATGAGACATAACTATAGAACCATGGACTCCTGCTTCATTCATTCTACTCCCTCAGAGAGAGAGATGTAGAACACCCACAGAATCCATTTCCTGTTCAATATCTTTATTATATCTTTAATATATAATATCTTTAATATATCTTTAAGAACAAATTGTGGCTTGTTTCTTTATTTTTAATGTCTATGTAGCCTATTCCAAAGCTTTTAGAGGGTATATCTAGGAAGGTAGATCTATACAAATAGTCCTCAGTTTATGACCACTCGTTCAGCAACTTTCAAAGGCTTGTGACTGGTCCTTGAAGTTATGGCCTTTGTAGATTCCTCATGGTTATGTAATCGCAATTCAAGCACTTGCAACCAGTTTGCAATTACAAGGGGTGCAGCGTTGACTGAATGTCATTTGCGAACTTCCCTGCCAGCTTCTCACAAAGTCAACAGGAAGCTGGTAGATGACAAGTCACTCCTGCTGCTTTTTCATACATCTACCCACACTTTGTAGCAATAGCACTTAGACTTATATAGTGCTTCACAATGCTTTACAGCCCTCTTTAAGCGGTTTATAGAGTCAGCATGTTGCCCCTAACAATCTGGGTCCTCATTTTACCAACCTCAGAAAGATGGAAGGCTGAGTCAACCTTGAGCCTGGTGAGATTCGAACTGCTGAACTGCTGGCAGCTAGCAGAAGTAGCCTGCAGTACTAAATTCTAACCACTGCGCCACCCCAGCTCATAGCACCCCATTTATGGCAACCAATCACCAGCTTGTGACTCTCTCCCACCAGCCTTCTTTCTTGGGACTCATACCTCTTCCAAAGACTTGGCCATGGGAATTCCTCACTTAATGACTCATGCAGTCCTGGGATTATGGTGGCAACTGGGATTGATGTCACTATGTGATGTAGTCACATGATATCACACTTTACAACCACATCACTTAGCAAAGGAAATTCCCATCTCAATTGTCATCATAACCCGACAATTTTTGGGATGTATTAAACACACAATATAATAAGCTGGTTTAAGGCTGACCTGCTTCAATAGAAAAAAGAAATCACAAAGAGAGAAAGAAAGCATTACACTTAGATTTGTACCTGTATGTTCATACTATATTTATTGTTGTATTTGAACTATGCCTGTCTATTGGATGAACACTAGAGATGCTGACATAATTATTTTTTAAAAAAAGTGAGGATGGGAAGTGGGAATGGCAGAAATAACCCTTGAAATCACCTTGGAGACAAACATACCGTAACATGCCAGAGCAAGGAATATTACAAAATTGGTCTCTTTTGTTTCAGAAAACAAGGCAGATGACATGAGACCTTTGTCTCAGAAAATTCTGTAATGTGTAGTGTTGGGCTAGCTTACTAGTCACACCAGTCACACTTTTCTACTACAATATTTATTTATTAAACAAGAATTTTCCTTCTAGGCTGAATTAATCTTTAATATGTTTGAGCAGACTATAATTGTAAATTATAATTGGTATCTGAGCATGCTACAGCATTCAGATATTCAGTTCAGCATCCTTACAATACATCAAGGCTTATAAAAATTATCACAAATAAATGTGTGAATCAGCCTTGCTATGCTTTAAACAAACGTTGTATAGAATTCTGTCACCTAAATTCATGAAATTGAACTAATTGCAGTATAATAAAATAAATAACAATTCACAAAACAAAGGCTGAAATATGCCATACTTCAGGAAATCAGTAGCCTTTATGCATATTATGTACTTCTTTCTTTCAGAATTCTTTATTTATATTTTTGAAAAAAAATGTTTAAAAGAGAGTGGAATATATAGACTCTTCTTACTGTTTTTAATAAGTAGCCATTTAAAAAATTGCTGAGAGGTGGCAGGTGATTATTTGGCTCAATTCTGTACTGTTAAAACGATAATTGGAAAAGGTCTAATTCAAATGAGAAACCCAGATTTCTTTATTGAGCATTTGCTGTAATTTAGGAAAATGTTAATCATTTCACAAATGAGACTGACTTAGGTTAGATTCATTGTAAGGCAGATCTCATATCATGTGTCTCCATGAATGAACATGAATAAATATAAACTGCAGACTAAGATGGAGGCAGCAGTCTAGACCAGCATCTTTCAAAGTGTGGTCTGGGAGATTGCTGGAAATCCTCAAGACCTAAGAGGTTCCAAGCAGTTATATAAATGTAAAAAATAAATAAAATAAAAATAAAATAAATAAATAAATATTTTGAGATTTCTCAGTTTTAATTTCTCATACAATTAATTTCTCTTTGGAGTGCTCCAAAATTATTAAGCATACAAAGGTGTCCTAAAACCAAAATGTTTGAGAATCACTGGTCTAGGATAAGGCACAAAGATAGAAATAGAAGCAGATAATAAAAGAACAGATATCTGGGGGTGGGAGGGTAGTCTCACCATTATAAATGGATTGTACTATGCACTAGCTGTAAATATAAAGTTTTTCTATCCATTTTCCTATTAACTAAGTGACTTCGGGAAGCTGCTTGGGAGAGCATTTCCCTGGATGGTGACACATAAATACTTTAAATCAGAAAGGGATGCAAGACAGAATCTTCTTCATCAGCTGACTTCTAATATGACTCAAAGATATTATTTTTCTCTGTGAATTGCTGGTAGAGGGTATTGATGATATGCCAAGATTTCTAAACTTAAATGGCTACAGCACACTAGCTTTCTTCTTACTGACTCGGGAATGTAAGATATGATTACATCACCATTCCAGTAAAATTAAACAAGAGCATTTATTTCCTCAGAAAAATACCATTCCAGTTACTAGCTTGAATTTAGGGAGAGAGAAAAAAAATCTCTGCTGAGGAAAAACAAATAATTCTGAGAAAGATAAGCAATGAACCTTCTGCATTGGAAATTGTCAATAACTGCTACATTATAAAATGTATTGCAAAGTTCAAATTTATTTCTACATATTTAATAAAATGTACTGTATACTATTTCATGGACTAGATTGCCAAGAATCTTTATTTGTGCACAGGACAGTACAATTTTCAGTATTATGTGTCTGAATTTACATTTTCTATATATCCTGTGTAATTTGAGAAACACAAATTTGTCCAGTTGTATCATTCTTCTCTTGATTTGTTTTGAAACGTTAATTTAATAAGTGTTAGCAAAAACACTCTTTTCAAAAATAATGTATTTTAATAAAAATATTTCAGAATTGTATTCAACATGGGCTTCATGTCTTCAAGGAAAAAATCCATTATCCTTATAGGTAGCTTCTAAATAATGTTAAATTTCATGAATATCCCTTTTATATTTCCAAACATATAACTATAATTTCTTAGATCTTTGGATATAATAAATATTACAGATACAGTGATACAGGATTATTCTAATTATCCTAAATTATTATCCTAAGTTTGGGATGTGAACAGCAAATAAAGTAATGACCTGTATAAACTCTGCCTCTGGGTTTATTTTTTAAAACATATACATATATTTACATATACATTCTTCCTAATGTTTTTCCAGAAGTGCGGGGGTTGGGTTTTTTTTCCAAATCAACTGAGTGTTGATCCACTGGTTGCAATAGGAATTGACTAACCAACTTGTTCTGAGACTAAGATTGTGTGATAGAATCTTGTCCATGTTCCCAGGATGGAGGGACCGTATTCCAGAGGAGCAAATCACAGCACAGCTTGTGTGGGAGAAAAAGGGTGAAGATGGCTCCTCTCTTATAGTTTCCAGAGCAAGTGTTTTATGGTGAAAGTAGTCTGCTTTAGTTTGGTAAGATGTTTATATGTGAGGAACAATAAAGGAAATTATTTAGAAGAATCGCAATATGTCTTTCTTTTGGAGCTTGACGGTTTTCAGGCTTAGGCAAGGCTAGAACTCACAGTCTCCTGGTTTCTAATCTGGCGCTTTAACCACTTGACCAAACGGGTTCTCTTTATTAAAAATGTTCTTTACAACATATATTTCTCCAAGATTAAAATGAGGCCAATCTCCAATAATGCCACACTGCTGTATGTCTTTAAAAATTGTTAATACGTTAGCAACAAATTTTATTTTGAAATTGATTAATCAAAAATATTACTGAATTCTCCAAAAATATACTTGGTCATCAGGTTTTCTCTGTTGGAGATGCGAAATATTTACGACTCACCAACCCAAATGATATGGTCTTGTAAACTTTTGAACTTCTCTGGAGTAGAATTTTAATGTACATAAGTAGGTTTATGCGGAAATCCCTAAATGTTAAATATGCTAATGTGATGTTGAATTATATATCAAAACTCTGGAAACCGACTGTCCGTGAGGAATTATGGTTATATCAGGCATGGGGGAGGGGGGCAAAAGAATTAAACTGAGAAGTTGGGAAAGTGATCATACATTAAGAACTGGCTTTTTGAAATGTGCAACTTATCTGTTCTGTAAAAATACAATATTTTCTACTAATCAAAGGATGAAGTATTATGTATTTCAATAATACAATGGCATCATTAGGTTTCTATTTCTTTTTGTATCTGATTATGGCATAATATAATATAGTATAATATGGTAGTTAAGCCATAAGTTTACGATATATGTTTGGGCTTTAGTTCAACTCTTTAGTAATACTTTAGTATTATAATTGTTAAATTTTGCTATGGACGTGAAGGGGGTTCATGTGAGGGATCTGGTTCTCACTCTCTTTTTTTCCTTTGATCATTTAGTTGAATTTTATTATTGAGGTATATTCTGATACTGTGTTTACATTTAGTACTGTTCTAAAATAAAGAACCACCTTTGGGGGGAAAAGATGAAGATGAGGACTACTAAGCTCAAAACTGGGCAGCATTGACTTTAATTGTGCATCATGAGAGCACTAAATAGCCAAACTACAATGAATGCTTGTAGAAAACAATTTTATCTATAGGTTCACAACAAAGAAAATTGTGACATAATGCTCAGTATATAAATGTACCCCTCATGCCCACACTTTTCAGTTAGAGACCGCTGCATTCCCCATCTTTTACCTGGCAGTTCTAGGAAATTATTAGCCAGAGTTGATATTTCAGCATGGAATACATCAGGAACAAGGAGGTGATATAGACCTAATCAGGAAATTGAGTCAATCAACACAAGCCATTAGCTACTGATTAAATCTACAACCCTGCAGGAAATTAAAGTGACAACAAAACAGGAAGAGAAGCTGATGTGGTCAAGTATGGAATAATAAGTGGTTGTCCAGGCAAATACAAGCATCATAGAGGCTATAGAATTTTTTCAGGGAAATACCTCCTACTGAGCCAAGAGTCTTTGTGGAAGAGATCCAATTACTACATTTTTACAGATATAACTGAAAAGAAATATCCTGTTATTCCAACTTAACTGCAGCAGGGGATATTGTCAAAGGAATGTTTTACAACATACAGTATTACTATATTGTTTCACACAAGTAGACAATATGAGAAAAAATAGATCTTTTCTTTGCATTTTTGAGATCTAAACAGACTGACATGGAAGATGCAGGGAAATCGTTGCTAAAGCTGAGGCTTCTCTGGACATGAAGATGGAAAGTAAGAGGGTATTGTATTTTCAAAGAATAGAAGATCACCAATTGGGAAGAAGGTTGGAAGTAGAACATTAAGGAGTAACTTGTATATGAAACTATATGAAATACTTTATTGTAGTCATTAGCCAGCACAGATTTTCATGTGTGAATGAACTATCAGAGACTACTGGTCACTGACAAAACATAGGCATAACCAGTACCAACTTAAGAAAAATACTTTTTAAATAGACTTCTTTTATATATTCACAGCAAAAGGTTCAGTTGAACATGCATGTGTAAATGAGCACTTTATTTCAAGATACAACAAAAATCAGTGCTAGTCATGTTTCTAGGTAAAGGAAAAAATCCAAAACACCTACTAAAGCAATACTTCTATAAGAATTAATTGAAAAATCAGAGAATAATATGCAAGCTTTTGAATTCTTCAGAAGACTTCATCAGACAAGACATAAAAGAGAGAAGCAGGGGAGATAGAGAAAATATAAAAGGAAGGAAAATCAAATTTGAAGGATTTTTATTTTTAAAATAATAGTTCTATTATTATAGTTTTGTTTATTAAAGTAATGTACAAATTTAAACTGATTCCAGAAATGGTTTAATCTGGGACAAAATAGAAGATAAAAATGATAGTGAATCAGAATTATCAATTTTCTAATAATCTGAGATTATTAGAAAAATTATTATTATTATTATTGTTGTTGTTCTTGTTGTTTGGTATCTTTGTTTAGGGTTAGGGTTATACAGATTTATTGAGTCTTTATATTCCAGTGACAGCATCTTATAAACTTGGGAGAGCACTAATATCAGCCTAAGATGAAGAGGTAGGCATTATTAGAAGTGGTACACACAATGTGGAAGAAACTTCCAATATTCAGTTAGTTGCAAAATGCAGTGCAGTGCATTTCCAAAAAAAATAGAATTCAATCTTCCTTGATCTTCCTATATCCTTTTTCATAGGTGCTCTATATTCTTATTTAAGGAATTTCAAAAAGGGCCATTTTAATTTTCATAGCTTGGTGATGTTGGTTGATTCTTTCTTATACTTTGGAATAGAAGCCACTCAAGTAACCTCCAGGCATTACATAAAGTTCTAGCACCTTGATTTTTCCCCTTAGCTTCTTTTTCATCATATCCCTCATGTTTGCAAGTATTCCCGTTTGTAGTTAAATGTGATTGTGTTGAAACAGTTGACAGTTTCTTATTTATGTGTACTCTATGTGTAATAGGAATTGTGGTCATATTTTTTCCTATTTTTTCTACAACACTTGCAATTCATCTCACACTAGATTACAATTACCAGTTGGGATTTAACATAGGATTGTCTCTCTTCCTACAGCTGTTTTCAAACAAGTGAAAGTGGCAGGTCCTTACTCTGGATTTGCATCGTGACATTGAGTCCCAAGTTTGATGGCAACATCATGTAGTTGAACCCCAAATGAGATGGCAATACAGAGGCTTTAAAATATGTTAAATTAATATATGTATAAATTTGCATTCTTAAAACCAAAAATTTATAGTTGTATTCTAGAATTTATATTTGTATTTTAGAAATAGAGAAAAAAAGAAATATAAATGTTTTTTTTTACCTGAAATTAAGTTTTGTTTTCTGAGATGTCAGTGTATCATTATGTGTAGTGAAATCCCAGGCTTCTGAAGATGATTGTGCTGAACACTAAAAGAAAACAATATGCATTTTAAATCTGTTATATCAACTGTATCATATTGAGGAATGAAACTGTAACACACACACACCCAAAAAAATGACAACAATAACAATGAAATACCACATTGTTCTTGACCACGTCCTCCATAGCTCCCTTATTAGTTATACAGAACTGCAAAACTGAACATTAACACTGATGTTCATATATTTTACCTGATATTATTTTATTTATCCCCATTCTTTATGAGTCCTGTGGAAACACTAGAAGGAAAGTTACTCATTTATTTGCTCTTACAGAAATTATTGAACATGTATACAAACTTACCTAATACACTTGTATAGGAGAAACAAATATATTTTGAAGAGATACAATAGCATCAAAAGCAGAAATCATGTGTACTTGCTTAGGTTATGAAAATATTGTGGACTGCTTAGATAAGTAATGATTAATATCCAAAATTACAGCTAACACTTAATAGGGATTAAAGTAATTTAAGTAATATGAAAAATTTATCATATTTAGAAAAAAAAATTCTTAAGGAATGCCTCCCTATAGTCATTAGTGTTCCACAATATATCAGTATGGTTCAAAGATAATACTACATAAATTTAAGAAAATGGGAAATGGACTGGACACATTTCACCTAATTCATATTTTGTTTGACTGTCAATTATATGTTCCCATCTGGCCTAATTCTTAACCTCCCTTTCGGAAGTAACAGCCTACTGGGATCCAAACCACAGATTGTCATATTTCCTTCTGAGCTCAATTGTACATAATGTAAGCCAGAATTGCTAAGTTTAAAAGTAAGACAGTCATCCTACGAACCCAATGCATTGAACAAATGGGGTAGGCTGCAAGGGAGATTCATTTATGTGATTACTGTCTCTCTCCAATAACACACTTGTTTTTTATCACTTTAATTCCTCCTATCTATCTTATTCTGAAATTAGATTATATTTTTTATTTTATGCTTTATTTTATTGATAAAGCTGTAAGACTAGTCAATCAAAAATACTATTTCATTACTTTTAAACATGAATATTACCTATCAAGTTATTTGATGATCCAGAATCTTATCTTTTACTGATCATTGTTCTGTCTCACAATGAATAAAGTGGCAGATACTAGCTAAAAGCAAAAGTAGTGACTTCTGCATAGTTAAGATTTCTCAGGCTCCTATATAACCATTTTTGCTTCTTAATAATCCCATAATGATGTTTTAAGATCACTTTGAAACCATTGATATATAGAACTCAATAAACTACTGAGGAAATGTTCATCAGGAGAAAAGGAAAGATGGAGAAAATGGTCTGAAGTGAGATGGAAATGTTCTGCTTAAGCATGTCATGGCTTTGCATCTTGGGTGCAGAAGAATTAGAGTTGGAAGGAAATAAATCACATAGTCTTCTTAAATTTCCTAGGAAGGTTTTAAAAGAAAATAAGATAACTATTCTTCTCTCTCCAAATCATTGCCATAAAACAAGAAAGAGTTCAAATTTGCAGTTAGGAAACCAAGAAAAGATATCAGAAGTGTAGGGCATCAAAGAGCTAACCTGGCTTCTATCTGAACTTCCCCCAAACCTCCTTCCCTTTGCAAGCCCTCAACAGGTTTTAAGCTATCTTGTCCTAGCTAGCTAGAGCTCTACACAGAAGCAAATCTGTTAAATTTATATATAAATATATAGAGATGATATTGAGATATATAAATATATAGATATATATTTAGATAGAGAGATAGATAGAGAGATACACTCATATACACACATACTGTTGTGTTTCAAGTTCTCAATTTTGTAGCTCTAAAAATAACCGCCTAGGATCAGTATTGAAGGGGGGGAAATAATCCCAAACCTTTCTCTCTTAAATGAGATGCTAAGAAAATATAAATTCAGAATTTATTCTTCATCCTCCTTGCTCCAAACACTGGAACCACTATATACAAAACTATTCTGAATAAACAACATCTGTCGCTGCCCTGGGGGTGGGGTTTTGGCATGGGTGGGGGGGAAAGTAGGGCACCCCTTGAAAAATGACCTAGCCATTTTTTCGGGGGTCAAAAGAAAAGAAGACCCAGTCTTATTTTCTGAGAAACAAGGTATGTAATATTAGGATGAGAAAACAGTGTCATTTCATAAAAAGAATAAGTAGTATGCTGTCCTTTTTACAAGTATTAACCCAATTTTCCAATATAAATGTGAAATTTTAAGACGGTAACCTATTGCAACACAAAAACACTACAGAAACATTTTTTTCATTAAAGCAACTTAAATGTTGGATTTTGATTCTTTGACAGCATCAAAAGAAACAAACCTGCTGCTGTACAATTTTCTCATCTGTGATCACTCCAGCTTTGACTGTGCAAATAATAAGGGTAACATGCTAAATTATCTGAGAAAGAGGAATGCCATGAACAGAGATGATATATTTATTTTGAGTTTATTTAAATAATTGAAAAAAGTGCTGTGAAAAACAGGTCCTTCAATTTGGAACAAAGAAGGAAAGCAAAGAAGAGAATTTTACACTAATAAAGATAATATCTGAAATCTATATATCTGGACAGTCTTCGACACTCTTATATAAATCAAAGACTCTTCCAATGCCTCACAAGTACTGAGACATTTCAAAGCAAAAAAAGTTTATGAAATTTGTCACAGGTGCAGACAGAATACAACCTGATTAATTACTACAGGTGCCTAAGTCCTATTTAGTTCAATGGAATTTATTCATTCAATGAGCATAGGATTGTAATATTCATGTATTCAAAGAATATGAAATAGGTTCACTAAAATGATATAAAAATGATTAAATTGGGGGAAAATGGAATAGAAGTAAGAAGTTTTTAGTTCCTCTCAACTTTCCTTCCTGTTTTTCTTGTAAATTCTACTGCCTCATGATTTATTCAGTTTAATTTAAGCCATATAAGAACACAGATATGTGGGCATATATAGTGCATTTGTGTCAAAATCAAATTTAATAAAGTACACGTTCTGTTTCCAACAACTAGAACTTCTCACCATTTAAAGGAGAAATTGCATTGGATTATATATAACAAAAGAATACATAAGGTTTGCCCACATCTTTACATTGATAGGTTGATAGGAGGTTGCATTTGACTTCATGTAGAACCCTTCAAGCTCCATGATTTTATGATATTCATTTATCATCTGCATTACTGGATACTGGACCAACTGCAGTACCTGAACCATTTTCAAGGCTACCTGATATACTGTGTGGCAATAATCAAAACTAAAGTTCCCAGTTATGGATCAGTCTATCCCAGGACTGTCTCTTCCAAGTATGGGTGCATGTAATTTATCAGATTAAAATGGAACCTTTTCCCAATCTTATGATAATAGCTAGTAATGTATGAGTAAAACATAAAGTCATGCCTGGTCTTCATCTCTTCAAGCATTCCAAAAAGATACTATCATCAAAAGTGTAAAAAAACATAAAGAGGCTTAATGTTCCCTGATCTCTCTAACTATCTTGATCATCTGACAATCAAGACAATCTATATTCCAAATCCAGATCAGACATAGGAGCATCAATGACCAATCAACTGGCCATTTCTTCTCTCCCCTCCCGCCCCCTGTTTGATGAGAACTATTTTTGCCACACTAACTTTTCTTCTTATACCTTATCAAAAGCTACCAATGCCTTCCCTCAGGATACCTTATCAAAAGCTACCAATGCCTTCCCTCAGGATATTCTATTCTATTTGTCCTCTTTGCTCAACGTTCAGTCTCACTGCCTTTTTAAAATACTATCAAATATTTCATCTTTACTATTATTATTATTATTATTAGTTTAATTTATATACCGCCCCATTCCGAAGACTCGGGGCGGTTCACAACAACTATTTAAAAACAGTACAAAATAAATTACTTTATTATGGTTCCTCATACAGTCAGTCAGATTTTTAGACTAGATTTGGCATTTTTATCGACCTATCCTTCCAAAGGACCTGGAATATTCCAAATCTGGAATATTATTATTATTTATTGGATTTATGTGCCACCCATCTTGTCTGGAGGCAACTCTGAGTCGCTTACCAATATTAAAACTGGAAACATTAAAAAGATAAAACAGTAGTAACAAGAATCATAATTATACTAAAATGTATAATCAAAATGTTAAAAAAGGGGGAGAAGCACAAAGAATACCAGGGGGGCCAGGGTATTCTTTCAATCTACTAACTGCCTCCAGAATGATACCTCCCTGTTGGCGGAGCCAGATCTTCAGGACTCTAATCGAAGGTCAGTAGGGTTGGTGCCAATCTACCTCAGGGGATATGGTATTCCAAAGGGTAGTAGCAGTGGTGAAATCTAATTTTTTTCACCACCGGTTCTATGGGCGTGGCTTGGTGGGGAGTCATGTGACTGAGTGGGCGTCGGCAACTCGTCATTCACGGCAAGGTGGGATGGTGGCACCTTGATGTGAGTGACGCCGAGTTGGCCACGCCCACCCAGTCACATAACCAATGCTGTAGAGACGGCGATGTTGACTGCCTGTCGAATGCAGGCAAAAGGTTAGTTGGAAAAAAAGAAGGCAAAGAGGTGACGGCTGAAGGCTTCTGGCGCCGCTTTTTGCCGGAGCGAAGGGCCTCTGGCGATCACCTCTTTGCCAGCCGGAACAGAGCCGGGAATGGCGGCTGGAGGCTTCTAGCATCGGCAAAGAGGTGACGGCTGGAGGCTTCTGGCGCCGCTTTTTGCCGGAGCGAAGGGCCTGCAGCCATCACCTTTGCTGGCCAGAACCGAGATGGGAGTTCTGCCACCTGTCCCTTTATGATTCTCTCCCCCCCGCAGCTGGAGGCAGGCAAGCTCCGAGGACCGGCAGGACCCTGACCCTAACTCTAACCCTAACCCTAACCGCTGTGCTGCAAAGGAGAGGCCGGCGTGATGGAACTACAAGGAGCAGGGGAAAAGGAAAAGCCCCCTTCCCTCGTGCCGGCCACTCTGTTGCCTGTTTTGCCATTGTAGCCCCACGCCACGGAGCTTTGACCCCCAGATGCCCTCGCTTTCCCCAAATTCGCCAAGCATTTCTTTGCCTACCTTATTTCCAGCTCCATCACGTTTCTCCTTGAAATTCACTCAATCAATTCCAACTTCGCAAGATCTTTTCCTTTCGCGAGAAGTTGGAATTGATTGAACTTTTT
>JANHFL010001149.1:201610-212978 GCA_032468155.1 Oxyrhabdium leporinum | reverse complement strand
AGAGAATTATATTAATAAAACAAACCCCGTTTAAAAACTAATTAAAAAGAACTTTAAAAAACCCCTCAGTCAGGAAACGCTTGTCGGAAGAGTAGGGTCTTCAGCTCCCGGCGAAAGGTCTTCAAATCTGGGAGTCTCCGTAGGGCGGGGGGCAGTTCATTTTTGTCAAAGAAATAACAATATCAGGTAAAATATTTCACTTCAACTCTTAGAATTGCCCAGTTTGGCCATGGCTGAAAACTTTTGGAGTTTCAATTCAGACATTCACATTGATGAAGGCTATAATCAGTGACGGTGCCCTGGGATCTTCACTCAAAAAGGAGCAATATATGTACATGTCCCAGTGTTTTCACACTCAATTTGTGATCCTTGTTTAAAGCAGAAAAAACATTAATTATAACAGTGTAAGGTAGGTTATGACTGTCATTTTTAAAAGCACAAAAGTTCATGCTAAGAAATTGCAAAGTCAACCCAAAGCTAACACTTAACATCCATTACCGTTTTAGTAGGAGTACAGCCGTGTTAGTCTATGATGGCAAAAGATCAGGAGTGTGTTGAGTTCACAAAAGCTTAAGTCTTTTAGTTGAAAAAAGTGATAACAGGCTCCTGATATATTATTTTTTGGGGTATTCTTTACACCAACATGTATTTTAACCATATGCCAGCAAAAATAAATCAGTAATCAACAGTATAAAGGAATCATGTAAGTGAATCCATTAATCACTTGCACAAATGTCTGCTTAAAGATTATTTATATATTAAATTTATTCATACACACCCAGCTCATTTTGTAAACCGACTTTTGATTTGTGTCAAAATAGTGAGCAGGGCTTCAAAAACAGAATATCCCTTTTGTGGTTTCTGCATTGCAATTAGGAATATTACAGTGAAGGGCAACTTCTCTGAATTCCCTTTTGAATCAAAACTCAGAAAAATCAACACTGCCATTTCACACCTTTTTGAAGTAGAAAATGCAGCAAAGCCATCACGCAAACCTGTTTAAGCTGGCTTTTTAAAAGATCCAGCTCATCTATGTTAAATTTAGGGATACTGTACCCTCTTTCAGAAATACTCCTTGGAAAACTGCATGGCCCTAACCATGTAGTCCTCAAAAATCAAGACTGACACAAAGGCAAAAAGAAAATCAGATACTAATTCTAATTATTAATGGCAATTTTTCAATACTAATTCTTTTAAAAATATTTTATGGGACAGCATCCTCGTGGGGACTCAAATGGCCTCAGCCCTGCTGGCACTGAAGCCCAGGCATGTGATTCAATGTGGTTGAATGAGCTATGCTATTGTTAATGTGCTATTGGGTCTCTGTGTGTGAATGAAGTTATATGTTGTAGGTTTTTCTATGCTTTTAATTCTTGTAAGACACCTGTATGAGAAGGGTAGCTATATAAAACAAACATTTTTTTAAAAAAAATTCCATTCAATCGTGTCTGATTCTTAAAGAGGCATGGAGTAGTCCCTGCAGTTTTCTTGGCAAGATTTTTTAAAAAGTGGTTTGCCACTGCCTCCTTCCTAGGTGAGACAAAGTGACTGGTCCAAAGTTACTCAGCTGGCTTCATGCCCAAGACGGGACTAGAATTTACGGTCTTCTGCCTGGTACCTTAACTACTACATAAAACTGCCTCTCTAAAACTAACATACAAATAAATAAATAAAATAAAGGCACATGGTCCCATTAAGAAATAGTTGCAGTATTTTCAAGATAAAGATTCTACACTATAAAATATATCATATAAAAAGATGATTGTCAGATAAAATGTGTGCATAAAAATTGACAAATAACGATGTCTTTATGTAAAACTAAACTTTTCAAAACTAAACTCTTTATGCTATTGGCTCCCTGGGGGACCCCTGGAGGACCATGATGTCATCACAAGAGGTCCGCAAAGTCTTGAAGAAATGTTATTATTTAAAACTTGAGTTAAGTATTGGGATCTGTGGCCATGGTTCATGGCTACAAAAGGTGTATAAAGGGGGTCTGTGGTGAAAAAAAAGGTTGAGAACCACTGGCTTATCTGATAAGGCTCCACATTTTCAGTCTATTGTGCATATTGCCATCTTAAAGGTGATGTCTAGACTTAATGTTGCACATGTGACTAATTCTGAGATTCTATACACTTCCAGATTCAAGCAAGTAAGCTGAAAATGGCTGAATATTTAAGAACATTGTTAATAAGATGTTTGTCCAAATATTAATATTATTTTAATGTTCAACTTCTTTTAATTAAGAACTTAAAAGAAGGTCACATAAACAACTTTTACAACAGTTGGTGACTCAGTTTAATCCTTTTTCAGGATTTCCTAAATGTGACTGCATGAAAACATAGTTGGTTGCTGTTACTTTAAATTCAACTATCTACTCAAGCGAATTCCTCCTTGGGAACATGCACTGCCATCTCAAGACTTTTTCACAACTCACCTAGGTCAAACATAGGTCAACCATAAAAAGCATTTAAATGTGACTCACTGTCAAGATTAAATATATGATCCATTGTTTGTCACACATAACATTTTAGCATCTATAAACTGAATGAAGCATTTGGTTTCACTTTCCTATTTATAAAATTATTATCCAGCAAAGCCGATTATCTGAGCAGAAATAAGATGGTAAAATCTTTGAATTTTTAAAAAGCTGTTTTCAAATTCGCAAATGAAATATATTGCAATCAATATGGTAATTCCCTACAATTGCCAGGGCATTGCAGGCAGTAAGTATATTTTTATTTATATTCAAAAAGTTATCCAAATAGCACTTAGATCATATTGAAAACATACAGGTGCATGGGGCATTGGCTTTGATTCTAAGTATACTTTTGGTGATTTAAATGCTTTTAAACCAGTGAATATTTCATCTAATAAATGGGGGGGGGGAATTTTCATCCTCCTCCTAAAATTCATCAAGCAACCCTCATTCTTTTCACAAATATTTTCCCAACTCTCTAGGGCCAACTTATGGAGTTTTACATAAACCTACCCCATGCCTTTTAACAGCAGGAGTAGTTGCACTCAAACATTGCTACTTTTGAAAAGGTATGAAAATTATAATTATTCTGAATGAACAACACAAATTATATGATTCTGATTCTGCTCAAAATGTCAGCACTGTATGGTCTATTTTCTGAAATAAGTAGTATCTGGAAAGAAGAGTAGCTTCACTCCACTACAGCTGACAAACTACAAATTACTGTACTTCGAATCCAGATTTTTTAAAAAAATACTCTGATCAATGTTCATATTTGCTTTTATTTCTTCTTGATTTTTTTTAAATTTACTGAATAATTAATATTTACTTTATCTTCAATACTCTTTAATACAGTAATAAATCCACAATTTTAATATACTCCCATGACATGAACACAATGTTTAAACATTATCTTAAAACAAAGAAGCAAAAATACAAATCCAAATCTTGTATAGTCGCTATTGTCACAGGATAGGAAGTTATAATATAATAAAGGGCACTGTTATATTTAAAGGTAGTGTTATATTTGCTTAATGATCATATTAAGAAATGAATGACATATTCATATTATTAACCAAAGTCAAGAAAAATTGGAACAATGAACATTCAGCTTACCATCTGCCCATATCCCTTGCCCCTCCATCAGAGTTAAGAAACCTGGCAATTTATTAATTACATTGTAATAAGGGCTCTTGTAATTAGGGCTTTCTAATCGTCTTTAATTTCTGGATTCAATTTTTATTTATTTTTAACTAGCACTAACAATGACACTATTATTGATAACATCATAAGAGTACAGGAACCTCTGGAGCACAAAAACCATTGGGAAAGGACATATGGTAGCTTTGATCAAGTATGTGTTTGGAAGGCTGATTATTTTCAAATTAGAAGATTCCTGTTTCTGCAGGAAATATTTTGTTAGGTTCACCCACAGAAAATAAAGTATGTTGTATGTCAGGGAGCCTCTAAACTGTGAGTGCTTGCCTCCTCCAATATATTTCCAGATGTGTATGTTATTTAATCTAGTTCAGCAGTGTGAAGTTTGTAAAAAGGATGCATATGCTGATGATAGTGTTCCACATGATTTTCTGTTTGCAGTGCTGTGCCCAATTTTTGCACAAACTCGTACACATCTATAGCCTGTTAATGGGATTAAAATACACCACTTCAGAGTGCTAAATATTCCTAAACAGATGGGTTTTTTTTCTCAGCAGTGTACTAGTAGAGCTCTAGGTATGCACAAAATAGAAAATACATTTTATTTTCATGTATAAACCCTCACATTCTGGAAGTTCTGCTGAACTATTTTGAATGAGACAGAGTTTGGCCAAAATAAAACTTTGTCTGCTACCTCTGTTCAGTTGCCACCATGAATTTCCCAGTGCAGTACATCCCCCTGGCCGACCTGCTCCCAGTGCCTTTCCTGTCTCCCCTCAGCTCTGCTGCCAATCTGAAAGCTTCCACACTTGTTCCTTATTGCAATAGTCTCTGCAGAAGGGAATCAGCTTCCAGTGTGGCACTTTTTATCTACTTTTTTATCACACCTAAACAGTCCACTTCTTTGTTATTTCAGTGCATTCCTGTCCCTCCTTGGCTTCCTCTTAATTACTGCCTTGGATGTCTCAGTGGGTCAGATCTCACTGCCCTTACCACTCTGATCTTTTCAGCAACTTCCATGCTCTCTCTTCCCTGACTCCCCTCAGTCATAATATCTGCACCTGCTATTGCTAAGCAAGTAATTTGTCCCTGAGGTTTTTCCCTCTCTTTCCTCCCTTCTGAACATTTTCTATCCATAGCAAACACCTTCCAGGCCATATCTGAAAAACAGTTGTGTTTCTTTCTATATTCAAGCAAAATTTCTAAAACTTACATAGTTTTGTTTGGGCACAGACTATTGAAAACCTACGTGTTTCATCCATAGAATGGCTTGTAATATTCCATACAACCCTATTACCTTCTGTTCTGCTACAAAAGGGGGATTTCAAAGTATCTCTTTGCAATATATTTATGTTCTTCTAGGGTTAGAGAGATGGAAACAGCTTTTGAAAAGAAAAGGCATTAATACATTGGAAACATTAGAAATCTATATAGTTCTATCTTGATGATATTTGAAAACACACTGAAAACCTGGCTACTTTTCCAAGCTTTGAGATAGAGGGTGGTGAGTCCCTGAGAGATTTTGTGGTATTTTGTATGACAGTTTCTCTTTTTGGACACACATCATTTGTTCTTTTATTGTTCTGGCTTTTTTAATCATGTGAAACATCCAAAGTTGCTGGAAGTCAGGCATTCTTAAAATTATGTAAATCAATAATTTTTCATAATTTTATGTCCAACATGCATACATTAATTTGAAATTACTGACAGATTTAAGAAACCTCCATTTAAAGAAAAATGAAGGAAGCTGTTTATACATTTAATTAAACAAAGACCATCACATTTGACATTAATATTTGTACATGCAATGAAAATAAAATTGCAAATTATTAATACGGCCTTTGGTTTTAATTGCATGGTGATCTACCACCATAACTGAACAGAGATAATAGAAAAATACATCTAATCTGATCCAAACACAGCATTAAAAAGGTATTCATTAATAAGCCTATGTAAACAGTAAAGTTTCCCAAAACTTTGTAGAAAGCAGGTATTTTCAAATTATTCAGATCTCTACACTGATATTACTGGATTGCTCAAAAATGAGTATTCCTGTTTATATTATAACAGATGTTACAATTTCTACAGATAATTCTGGAAAGGTCACTACTATGACAAACAACTGTGCCATCTCTTCTAGTAAAGCTTCATTGTTGCTCCAGCTGACAAGAAGTATTTTAAGCTTCTGCTAGGCTAAGGTTGTGATTGTGAAAACAGTGGCATACTCAGGCTGGTAATAATTGTAGCACTTAGCAGAATTAAAGATAATTGCTCACATTTCTATTTGTTTTATAATGCCCTTTAATTCATACCCGCCTCAATTTCAGGAAATAGATAGTGCAGACATTTTTATATGTTCTACTTTTAAGGCTACGATAGCCTTAGATATGCTTTGCCACCACCCATCTAAGTAAGGAAAATAAAAGCAAAAACTAATCAGGTAAAAAAAAAAATTGTGTTTCAATGTTCCAAGCAAAGATATAAACTCTGGCATAGATAAACTAATTTTGACTGTTTCTGTTTCTTGCATATATAGTAACTCAATTTAGATTGATAGATAATATTTGCAGACTTACTACTCTGGCAAAGGACCACTATATCAATTCAGAAAATTTCAAAAGCACCAACATAAAATGCTGTTTGTTCTCCTTTTAATTTAGTTTTAGCTCTTTGTTTTATCTCTGTACTGCAAAGCATTTTCAGCATCTGACAACTATTTAAAATTAAAACAGAAAAAGGTGCCAGCCTCAATCTGCTTCACTTTGGAAGGCATTTGAGCTTTAGTTCAGATGTGATGTCTTATGAAGCACCCTCCAAAATACATAAAGCATTTCAAAAAAGGAAAAACAGAAAAAGCAGCTCAATATTTTTTGCTCATGTTGATTTATTCAGTACAGAATCTCCCAAATGTGGTTCACTTGCACATTATTTCCTAGCATCCTTCCTCCAATTTTTCAGGGGAGATCATCAACTTCACTGATCCAAAGTAAATCCAGAGTTGTGATCTTAAGCAATCTGAAATAGCAGAAAGAGACTGAAAGAAAACAAGCTTAGGCACCTTGGAAACATCAACATAATTGATGCAGTCAGCTACTACACAATCTGTTGAATTTCTTTCTTGCACTCTGGGATATGTATTTAATCACAGTAAATACACAATTGGGTGTTTAAATTCTACCCATCTTCCTAATTATTTATTACAAAGTCTTAAATGGTCTCCTCTGAAATTAGTATTGGAGTAAAATAAAACCTTGCTGATTTTAAAGAATGGCTCTGCTCTTCAATTAATTAAATTCTAACCTTGTCTTAGCATTCATACCCAACTTCTGACTTATACCTAGCTCAAGCATGTTACTGTTTTTTAAAGATTCATCAGTTTGTCTTCTGGGAAGTCAACAAGTTGTGAATAACAACCTCTATAAGTTTACAATTATCCAAGCCTTCTTCCATTGCAATGATTTGAGGTAAATGTTCAAGATGTGCTCTCAAAATTCCAAATTTGGTGCTCACCAGCTATAACAGATTAGAGAATCCTCTAACAACTTTGATATAGAAACATAAGGTTGAAAGGAGCCTTGGGAGTCTCCTAGTCCAACCTGCTCAGTGCAGGAATTCTCATATCATCTTAAACAAATGGCTGTTCAATTTATTCTTGAAACCTCCACGGGGACACCCACAACTTCAGGAGGCAAGTTATCCTACTGTTTAATAGCTTTCACAGTTCTCCTTCTTTCAAGTTTGGCTCTCTCGCCATAAGGTTTTTAATCCATTAATTTTTGTCTTACCACTGTATGCTGTAGAGCAGGGGTGTTAATCTCGATTCCATTGAGCGCCACATCAAGGTTGTATTTGACCTTGGGGGAACAGGGTGTGTGTAGCCAGGGTGGGCATGGCCAGCTCGATGTCACTCGTGTCAGGGGTGCCTGTGGTGGCCTAAGCGCTCTGCCAGTGAAAACGGGCTCCTGAGCTCTATTTCGGCTACGACAGCCTCCTGCAACCTTCTGCCAGAGAAAACTGAACTTGGAAGTGCCACCCATGACCCCTGCGAGCTATATTTTCAGCTGTGATGGCCTCCTGCAACCCTCTGCCAGCAAAAATGGAGCTTGGGAGGGCCGCAGGCAGCCTTTCATAACTCCGTTTTAGCTGGCAGAGGCACTGTGGGCTAGTCCTTCATTGTTTCCAGGGCAGCCCTATGGGCCAGATCTAAACACCTTTTGGGCCGGATCCAGGCCCCAGGCCTTGAGTTTCCACCCCTGCTGTTGAGAATAAATTTACACCCTTATCCTATGACATCCTTTCATGCTCTTATGTCTCCTTAGCCTTTTCTTCTTTAGGCTAACCATACCAACTTCTTTTATTTGATCTTGGTAGGATTTTGGAAGCCAGAATTTGACATAGTATTCCAGATGTAGTGCAGCATAGAGCTAGCTTTACTTTCACTTCCTATGATTTTGGTGCTATACGTCTGCTGATGCAGTCCAAAACTGCATTGGCTTTTCTGGCAGGACATGGCTAGGTTATACTTAATCCGTGGCCTACCAGGACAAGAAGATCCTTTTCACAAGTTATATGGTGGAGCCAGGGACTGCTTATCTTGTACCTGTGCATCTGATTTATCCTACCTAAATGCAGAACTGTAATGGAATGTATGGATGATCTTGGGGAATGAGAGGATGAGATGTTGCCTAGGAAACAATCAGATAAGAGACACAGAAGGCCCCAGTGGCTTAATTGTCAGAAAAAAATTTTTAGGAAGGCCCTGTCTTAATTCATCAAGCAACTAAAAATAGATAGAAGAAGTTTGTACTGTCAGACTTACAAGATTCTGTCAATGTAGTCTTATAATAAAGTAGAATTAATTCATCTAATCATATTTCCTGTCTGGTCTATCTTGGAGGGCCGACAAGAACTTTACATTTCTTATCATTGAACAACCTATTATTGGACAGGTGCTCAAGTCCCACAAGATCCTTTTGGACCTTGAGCCTATCTCCACCACATTTTATATCATCTGCAAACTACATGAGGATCCCTTCCATTGCCTCATTTAAGTACTTTACGAAGATGTTGAAGAGTTCTCGGCCTCAAACAGCACTCTGGGGTATCCCATTGCATACCTCCCTTTCTGTGGATGTAGACCCACATACACTGGCTGCAACTGTTCACTGAGCTGTGAAATCCATCTTGTAGTAGGATCATATATCTCAAATCATTCCAGTTTATTAAGAAGCAGCTATGGTCTACTTTATCAAATGCCTTACTGAAATGTAAATACATGTAGGGAGCCATGGACATGACCTTAGAGAAAGTTTTCAGTGAGTGTTATAACATGTTCATTAATACTGAATCCTTAATACTAGGGAAAGGATTAAGAATAGTTAAAATTGCAACTTAAATTTATTTATTAATCAAATCTATATAACCACCCATCTCACTGAAGGTGACTCTGGACAGCACACAACAATGACTGGAACAACAGTGGCTCTTCTCTAGTCTTCTGGCACTTCTCTTGTACTCCAGGATTTTCTTAAAATTTTCAGTTAGTAGCTCTGAGGTAACAGAGTTCCTACAGCACTCTGGGATTTAACCAGAGGTAGGCTTCATCCAGTTCACACCAGTTCAGGCAAATCAGTTGTTAAAATTCTGCACAGTTCAGCAAACCAGCAAATCCCACCACCGGCTGGCCCTGCCCCACCCCACTAGCTCACCACTCCACCCACCCCGTCTCTTACCGCCAGTCCTTTTCTCACCTCATCTGCTTTGGTCGCTTGCTTGCCTTGCTTGCCAGCCTTCGCCAGTACCCGGTAAGTAGCCTAGACTCATGCCCATGCCCCAGCTGTCCTCCGGATCCTTCCCCACTTGCCTCCCTTAGCCCCTGGCCTACCACGTGGTGCCGGACAACCAGCTGCTTTCTAGATCCTTCCCCGCTTGCCTGCCTTCACCCCAGCTGCTCTCTGGTTCCTTCCCGGCTTTCCTGCCGCTTTCCTAGTAAGTTGCTGTAATTTACAGGGACAAAGGGGCCAGACGGGGGTCTTCCTCCCTCCTTTTTTGGACAGTTTTAGAAAGAAAGGGCTGGGAACTTAAAGCTAGGTGCGCCACGCAGGTCCCACCTCACTTCACCGCCCCCTGCCAGCAGCTCCGAGCTGTGCAGTGTTTTGGCTTTCCCAGCTGGCCGCACCCCCCCAATCCCCACCTGCCCTTTCCTTCCTGCTGCAGCTGGTGGCAGAGGAAGTTGAGCCAGGTTGAGCCTCCGCTGCTTGGCCTCCTTCCCTAGCTCGTATTTCTCCCCCACCTGGACTTGCCTGCCACAGCTGCCAGCAAATGGGGGTGGCCAGGGACTGTGAGGTTATGCCATCTGCATCGCCCCTCTCCTACCCACCCGTCCACCTGCTCACCCCCCTGGTCAGGTTATGGCAGTGCCTGGCCTCCCAGCCGCCTCCCAGCCACCTTCCGCCCTCTGGAATGGCAGTGGCAGGGAACAGGCAATCGCCTGGCAGCGGGGCGGGAGAGGGAGAAGGCACTCAGCCTCTCTTCCTCTTGCAGCTGTGTGTCTTCAACTGGCATGGACAGTAACTATCTGTTGCCAGTGCTTCTGCTAGTACGCTGAGGATATCGGCTTCATTAAGGTGAGGGGGAGAGTGGCTGTGTAGGCCCCAACCATGCGCTTTTGGTTGCCCACTGCCGCTGCCCACAGTTCCCTGGCAATGCCCATGACATCTCCTGGCTCTAATGGTCATGTGCAGGCTAGAAAATAAATCTGAAAACGTGTGTAATGTCATTAGAACAAGTTATAGTTAAATGTATGGCAGAAAGTGGAGTCTGGGTGTGTGGGGTTGGATGTGTATAGTTTTAGAAGAGCCCTCTGTGTGTGTGTACATACACATACAATATATATAGTACCTAATGTATCTTTTTGTGTGCCTACACACACTCTATACTATGTAATGTGTATGTAAACATAGGGCATATATACATAGGATTAAATAATATATTTTGGATGTTCAGTAGTAGTAAATAAATAGAGAGGGAAACTGTATCTTGCTGAGACCTTTGAGGTGAGTGACTGAGAGGCAGGATCAGGTGTGAAGAATGAGGTCGAATTGGCCATGCCCACCCAGTCACATGCCCACCCAGCCATGCCTACCCAGTCAGTCATTAGGGCAGAGAACCGGTTGTTAAATTATTTGAGTACCACCAGTGAGTGTAACCCATCCTGTCCAGGAAACCTGAATTCATTCAAAGCAGCATTCAAAGAACATTCAAGTGTTCTCTCGCCAATTTCTTGCCTATTTTGATCTGCAGCATAGGCAAGTCAGGGTAGGAATTAAACAATTCAGCCTTTTCCCTGTGGCCCATCAATATCTTGCCATCTTCACCAACCAGTGGTCCAACTGTTTCCTTGACTTTCCTCTTAGTCTATACATACCCAAAGAACATATTTATGTTATTTTTGGCTTATACTGAGCCTTAGTCTTCCTGACTTTATTTTGCAGATTCAGGCTATAAAAACAATTGCTTAAATTTAGATTACAGAAAACAATACATTAGGACTTGTATTGATCAACATGCCAGAGGAGTTATTGCCATGATGACTACACCAATGATTTTAATCATGTTTTACGCATTTATTCAGAGCTAGCCTATGAGACTGTTATCAGATCCCTAAAGTGATACTGCCATTCAACTGGAGGGAGGGGGAACCCTGTGACAAGCTGCTATTTTATAACCTTT
>JANHFL010001149.1:188826-201510 GCA_032468155.1 Oxyrhabdium leporinum | reverse complement strand
CGCACGGTATTGCCTAGGGGGGGATTTAGAATCTGCTTTGCCTTTGTTCTGCTATCACTTCAGCTCAATACAAGGTTCCTTTTGAAATATCAAATTTCAAGAGTCTTTACTTTCTTGAGTAAAGAGGAGAGGCAGGACCTTACAACTGTACTGGTGTGAATTGTTTGAAATTCACAGATGGTTAAAAAGCACTGCCCTTCACACATTATAGGGTATATTTTCCACACAAGATTAATTTTCCTTATAGGAGACATTACAAGATATCAAGTTGCCCCCCAAATATATCTGTTTTACTTCTTTTAGTTTTTATAATTATTATTTTTGTAGTCTTTAATACATTTTTTTGTTTTTAAGTGACTGTAGCCCGTCCCCTTCATGTTGCTCTTTGACCCTAATAAAGGTTGGATTTGATCAGCTATTCACAACATGCCCCCAAACCAATAGTTTTTACTTTTCTATTTTCTACTAAGTTGCCAGCTAAAAGCTCAAATAAAACAGGAAAACAGACAATCCAACAAGAACTGTACAGATTACAGAAATAAAATCGGGTCATGAAAAGGACAGAAACTATTAAACTGTACTTTGATCTCTTCCTGCTTTGACTTTACCCCAGTTCCCCAAGCCAATGAAATCAGTAATATTGAAGTCACAAAATACATCCCATTAAATCTCACCTTTTCACTTAAGCTGAAAAATTTAAACATTCATATTTATCACAATTTTGCCATTTAAAAATAACAAAATGTATGTTATTGCTGGCCAGATAAAAGGCATAAGAAAATTAGGTTATGGGGTATAATTATTTATGCTGAGGTGGGTAGGGGAAGCTATTCTTAATAAGAATTGCGAAAAGCCATGCATCTTCTCTCCACCCTATCCAGCAGATGAAAATTGCAAAAGAGTTTTGGCTTCTACAGTACATCACAGCAACAACTCCAAATCTAACTCCGTCCAGATGTCCCTGTGATCATTTAATCAAACATCAAAAGCACTCTCTGGACAAGCTCTCTTGCTGATTAGAAAAAATTCATACATACAACCCCACAGTTTAATGCATACAGTAGCAACTGGGCTTTTGTTATTATCAGCATCATTTTAAATGTATGACCTAAATCAAGAGTCTTCCAGAACACAAGTGAGTCATTAAGGAAACAACCCGTTATCTCCTAAATTATAGAACATTCTTCCATATATCTCAACATCTCTGTTCTTCACACCACAATGCCCAACGTTCCAAAAGAGCACTTAAAGTAGGATTAATTTTCATTATAGCCATTCAGCCAGAACACACAATACACTTCAAATATATTCAGAGACACACACTACTAAAACCCATATATATAATAAAGAATAAGCATAAAACAAAAAATGTAAGAAAAGTAATAGTGGTGATCATCAAAATTAGTCCAATTCTTTAGTCACAAGTACAATGAATAGGGAAAAAAAATAGAAGCACAAAATCGAGGAACTTGGGAAGAATCTGGATCAGGCGAAAGAAGCTTTGTACTCTTAGGTCAAGTATGTCTTCAGAATGCTCCAGATGAATGTCAACCAAGATTTTCTGGAAGGAGCATAGTAGAAGACTATATGGCCACAGAGCCACCTCTGCATGAACATGTGGTGATGTAAAAGAATATTGTTACAATATTAGAACATGTCAGACCTGCAATTTACATTACATGCTAACATTAGAAGAGATATCTTATTAGGTCTTTGAGGAATTTAAAACATCTACATGAGAATCTACTGTAACAATAACAATATTCCATGATATAAGGAGCCCAAATAGTGGAAGAATAAAATCAGAATGCACACCCCAAGTCCCATTACAAATTTTTGAATGACTAAATTAAGCACAGAAATGTATTTCAATCATAGACAGAAAAATAGATATCTTTAATAATATGTACCTTCCACAGTAGGTTTTTTAATGCATACAATAGACAATAGACACATACAAAAGACAATATGTATCTTTAAATTTTACCAGAAATATTTGTGCAAGCAGGCAATACTTTCTAATCTGATTAGACTAACAGTACCAAGGAAAATGGTAATCACAGTGATTCCATTGTTTTGAACAACAGAGATAACATATCAGTCTCTTAACCACTGCCTAATTGAACAGCTGGAGATACATATTCTATAACTAATAATTCACTGGGTCAAGAACCACTCCATTCATGTGTATAATTTAATGGCATAAAATTTAAATACTATTTCAAAGACAATTCCTTTCCCCTCCTTTTTATAAATATATACATTATAGCTTTAAGATTTTTAAATGAATGGTGTTCCTTTATCTCAAATACAAACTTTTGAAATGCAACACTATTTCATTTGTCATATGTAAAAAAATGCAATACTATTAATTTGGCTGGAATATGATAGATGTTATACCATTAAAATACTGAAACATAATAGCCTATAATTTAAAATTAAAATTAGCACTATAGGAACAATTAGCATTTGCCCTTTCGCTTTTCCTTTTTTTTATAAAGAAACTTAAAATACACCAAGCAATGGATTAAGTAACTTTTCAAGTTAATTTTTTCATGTCCAAAACACCTAAAAAGAAATATGAACATTATTTTAACTATAATTCCAAAATAGACAGGGTTACTAGAGCATACTCTAATTCACTACTATATATTTTAGCAGAGGTTTAAGAGCAACATACCAGATGACAGGTATATTACCTTAAGATGTAATATATTTTAGAGTTTGCACGGGCACTCAAGACTCCCTACCTGATTTGCAAGTGCTTCAAGTTGGTGGGAGGCAGAAAACAGCTTATTTGTTTATGAGTTAATTCTTGGATCACATATCCTATCTCACACAGAATATCATGAACATAACTGGGGTAAAACTGGACTTTGGCTGAGCTTGTGGTATACCTGTCAAAACATGTCTAAACTTCCTAGTATATCCTTATACCACTAGCAGGGAATGCTTCATGTGTGATGAGTTATAACTAAGGCTAATAATTTAGAGTATTTATTCATTAAATTTATATGCCACCCATCTTTCTAATGAAGTCACACTAGATGGTTTATACATTATATAAAGATATATAGAATACAGTTAAAATTTAAATAAATTTAAATAAATTATGTAAATTAATAATTTATACTATGCAAAAAATAAGGAACCAAGAGATGAATGGTACAGAGATGAGGTCTTTTTACCCCATCAACCACTTCCAGCAATAAGTGGCCCCGTTGGGGCCCTAATACAACTGGCAAAACCAAGTTTTAATACCCTTCCAGAGGGCCAAAAAGGTGGGTGCAGTTCTCACCTCCAGTGGTACAGTGTTCCAGAGATGGGGCCACACCTTAAAAGACACTTTTCCTTGGCCTCAGCCGCTGAAATTTCTTGGCAGAAATTCCATTAAGAGGCCTATAATTCAGATTATACTTTCTCTACTAATGTCAGCACATCTGGCAAGTGGCATAGTAGGTTTAGATCTTATCTCCTATTCTCTTTTTTTTATCTCACATCATTAATTTTCTTGACTTAGTTTTTCCCTGTGTTTGCTTATCTCAACAAGGAATAACATGATGGATATGTGTGACATGGTATATGAAAACTGGTATTGGGGATCCATGTAGGTCCCATACATATTTTTGGAAAATGAAGGTGAATGTAACTATATGCCAGAGTTTTGAAATGTATTTACTTTTCCCTCACAAAGTAAATACTGAAGCAAATTGAGTTAGAGTGTCTTGGGGCTTAGCTTCCTACTTCCTTCTGGCAAATTGCTGCTTTTCATCTATTCATGTCTCCCACAACAGTCATTTTGTGATATTATTTCATTTTGTGCTAAATTCAACAGTGCTTTTAATGCAAGTGTAGATTATCAAAGTTACAAAATGTGACCACATGGGTAATCTTGGATGCCCAAAGAACAGCATATGTAAAAACTGGAAGCCAGTTTGCTCCTGGGTCCAATTCAAGGTGTAGGTTATGAACTTTAAAGCCAGGTAAGAGGTTCAGATTATAATTGAAAACTGTCTCAGTCCCATTAACTCAGCCCATTCCAACTGGCCAGGCAGGGAAGACATGTTGTGCATCCTATCACTTAAAAGAATTCCAGCTAGTGGGGTACAGGAAGTGAGCCTTCTCTGCCATTGCCACTGTCCTGTGGAACATTCTCCATCCGGAGGTGAGGTGGGCAGGCATAAAAATATGGCTCTACAGCTATGCTTGGGGCTCAAAGAGAAACATGCAGCCATGAGGCTAGTTATGTCCTGAAAGCCCTCCCCTTGCCTTTTACTGAACTCTAATATTAATTTTTAATACATTCTTGCTTTTTTAAATTGTAAATTTTATCTACTGTCTTTTATGTTTTAATATTGTACACCATCCAGAGTCCCTCTGAGATAAATGGTTTTAAAAATTTGATAAATATAATAAAATATCCTCCGTTGATTAACAGGTTAACTTATTCTATGTAAAAGAAAAGTCAAGATTGCCTACAGCCAGTCCATGGCTAGATATACTGTATAGGTCGCCACCACCACTGATTTCTTGCATTCCTCTAAAAGTGATAAAGTAGAACTCCTTATATTGTAATAGTTAACTGATGTGCAAAACCTGTTTTCAGGAACAAAATATTCTACTTCCTACAGCAATTTGACTCTTCTGAAGCTGGTTTTCCAAATGTTACTAAGAATTGAAACAAAATATTTTGGAATTCTCTGAAACGTTCAATTCCTAAAATGACCTAAACCTAACTCTAAAATATTTTTGTACATATCTTACTGCATTTTTAGGAATATATGTTAAATTAATCCACACTCATGTTCAAGTTAATTGAAGCAATATTTATGTTCATATCTCAAAGGAACACCAGACCTGAAGCTATTAATCTTGCTAAATTTAGACAACCAGATTGAAAATGTTTCATGCCTGAGCATGTTACAACATAATTTTGGTAAGCACTGAGTGTAAATTGTTTATTTTCACTTAGAGTATATACATAATTTGATTGACAAATTTGTGCAATTTGAACTTCCAATTAATTTGTTATATGTTGGAGATAAACAACTAAAAAGGACAATAAAGATTTAAGTCCCTACTGACAATTCTGCTAAAGTAAAAGGTTTATGCATTTTTTTGCCTACTATATAGTTCACTGATCTATAAAATAATAGCTTGAAATTCTTCTAAAAACTGTTTAAGAAATGTTAAAATTACTCCTTGAAAATTGTTTAGGAAAGAAATATTTTTATTTTTATTTCATTTAAAACTATGTATATTTCTGTCTCTTTGGGCAGGATATGGAACTATGCAATGCTTGTTCAAGTGCTAAACTGTTTCACAGGACACTTCCAGGAAATAGACCTCACTTGGTGACATCCTTAGGCAGCGACCATTCAATTACGAAGTAATTTTGCAACAATGTCACCCAAAGGTGCTTTTTCAAAAGGCAACTGGACTTTTCTTTGAAGACATTTTGCTTCTTATCCAAGAAGCTTGTCAGAAACCTCCTTCCTTCCTCCCTTCCTTCCTTCCTTCCTCCCTTCTACTTCTGATGATGTCGAGTCATGAAGTCTGCAAGAAAACAAGAGAGCACCAAGGAACCCCCAGCCCTTCCCCTCCTTCCCCCTCTTCCTCTTCCCCCCTCCTCCTCTTCCACTCAGCAAGCCCCACTCCCTCCTAGTACTGATGATGTTCCCTAGTTGGGTCATGAAACATCTGCAAGGAAATCCACCACATCCAGAGAGCCCCAAGGACCCTCACAGTTCCTCCCTGAGTTACAACTACCCTGTCAGCCTCTTCCCACTTTAAGACCCTCGGATGCCTCTCCCCATTCCCCTCACTCAGGAGTAGAAACCCCCTGCTCCTGGTCTGCACAGGCCCCGTCCAACCTTCCTCCTTTCCGAGATAACTTCCTACCGGGTGGAATCGCAGAAGCTGGGAGCATCTCGCCCACCCCACCCCAGGACCCTTGGATCCTCTCACTGACAACCCTTTGCGTTTAGGACGCGATCCGGCATAAGATTTTTCAGGCCAAAGGAAGCACATCTTTTTGCAAATGGGTCACCTGGGTTTGAAAGCAGGACTCGGGGTATGTTTGGAAGGGGGGATGGCCAAGCATTTAGCAGGTAATGTCTGAAGCATTGGCCTCTTGGGACAATTATATTACATCGGGATCTATTTCGCTGACCTCGTGAATCCTTCCAGCCTCCTTGCACGGGATTAAAGCTGGTCTTTTATTTTAATTTTTATTTCCCCCCCCCTTCTTTTTCCCTTAGAGCACTTAGCAAGCAAAAGCTTTCCCCAGGTTGCGATTTCAGAAATGGATGTACAGCCAGTCCTCGTCTTACAACAGTTCACTTAGTGACCGTTCGGACTTACAACGGCGCTGGGGAAAAAAGGGGATTCGGGGCCGTTTCCCCACATTTATGACCGTTGCAGCATCTGTGTGGTCCTGCGATCAAAATTCAGAGGCTTGGCAACCTGACTCAGATTTATGACGGTTGCAAGGTCCCGGGGGTGTGTGTGTCACATGGTCTCCTTAGGCGACCTTCTGACAATGGAGAAGCCAGATTCACTTAATGACCATGTGACTAGCTTAAGAACGGCCGTGATTCACTTAGTAGCTGTGTCATTGATTGAACCACTGCGGTGATTCACTTCGCAACTGTGGCTGGAAAGTTTGCTAAATGGAGCAAAATGCACTTATGTCTCGCTTAGCAACAGAAATTCCGGGCTCGATGCGGTCGTAAATCGAGGACTACCTGTAAAACAATCGAAGGCAGGTGGAACCACAGGTGCAGGCAGTCCTCGAGTTTACGCCCGCAGTTGGGAGCAGAATTTCCATTGCTAAGCAAGGCAGGTTGTTAAGTGAGCCCAGCATATTTTTTATAATGTTTTTGCCATGGTGGTTAGCAAACCACAGCAGTTGTTAAGTGAATCATGCGGTCGTTGAATGAATCCGGTTCCCTCCATTGACTTTGTAGCCGGTTGGGAAGGTTTCAAATGGTGATCACGTGACAAACCCCCCCCCCGCAGTGCACTGCAATGGTCATAAAGAAGAGCCAGTTGCCAAATGCCGGAATTTTGACCAGGTGACCATGGGATTACAACTATCATAAATGGGTTTTTTTGGCATCTTGTGTTAACAATACAGTAAATTTCATTGCTGAATTAACCCATTTTTGGGATTTGAACAGTCGTAAGAAATGAACAATAGACTCGATTTGGCGTTGTGGTTAAGTCATGAGGCTACAAAACCAGGAGACGGTGAGTTCTAGTTCTCCCTTAAGTTTGAAAGCCGGCTGGGTGACTTTGGGCCAATCACCAGGAGACGGTGAGTTCTAGTCCCGCCTCAGGCATGAAAGCCAGCTGGGTGACTCTGGGCCAATCACCGGGAGACTGTGAGTTCTAGTCCTGCCTTAGGCACGAAAGCCAGCTGGGTGACTCTGGGCCAATCACCAGGAGACGGTGAGTTCTAGTCCCGCCTTAGACATGAAAGCCAGCTGGGCGACTTTGGGCCAATCACCAGGAGACGGTGAGTTCTAGTCCCGCCTCAGGCACGAAAGCCAGCTGGGTGACTTTGAGCCAATCACCAGGAGACGGTGAGTTCTAGTCTCACCTTAGGCACGAAAGCCTGCTGGGTGATTTTGTATGACTCTCTTTTCTCTCAGCCCAACTTACCTCACAGGGCTGTTGTTGTGGTAGGGAAAATAGGAGAAGGAAGGTGTGTTGTTTGCCGCCTTGAGTGATTCGTAAAAATATCCGCGGGCTATAAAATAAATAAATACAATTACAAAAGGGGAGAAGCAACTAGAGTTAGGGCTGTTAGCACTTTGCCTTTTTAGATTTTAGTTCCCAAAAAACCTCCAGCCCGCATAGTTAATTGCAAGAATGATGGCAAACATTTGCAGGCCATCAGACCTCACCAAGTTCTTGGGACCTCCCGAATGGCCGAAAAGTAATGTTTCTGTCCATGGACTTTATTGGCCTGAAGCCTTGGACTCATTTTTCATCCTTTACCCAATTTGCGGAGGTTTCTCCATGAATATTCATCTGTTTTGCTCTGTCTTTATTTCCAAAATCTTAAAAAAAACAACACCAAAACGGTTCCTTTCTAAGCGCTTCTGTTTGAAATCACTGAGAATACTCCAGAGTAAGCAGAATGGGGATTACACCTAGGGAGGGGGGGGGGAGAGACAAGAGAAGAAAGCCACCAAACCAGTTCCATTATATGTTGGAGGTTTTTCTTCTACCCCCATTGTCTGCTTCTCTTTTTGTTGTGCGTAGCAGGTGTTTCTTTCAGTGCACCAAAGCTGGCAGTACAAGGATTTCTTTTGTGATGGCTCCTTGGAGACTTTTGATTAAACTCTTCTTTATGGCGATGATGCCAAGTTGCACATGGAATCTGTGTGGAAACAAATGCTTTCAACTTCTTCATTTATTCTCATGCCTCAAGCCTTTCTTCCTCTCCTCCTTGCGTTATCTGCCATTTGCCAGCTAAATCTATAAGCAGATCTTATTCCTGGCCACCAATCCCTTTTTTTAAAAAAAATAAACAAAACAAAACAAAACCCCACCCTCTTCCTTTAGCAATCCTGAATGCTTTTAGCTCTTGGTTTGAAAATCAGCGGTGAACGAAAATAATTAAAAAGGAAATACCTTTTTAAGAAATTATTGTTATTTTTTTTAAATAATAATAATAATTAAAAGGAAAGGTAATAGAATTGTGATGATGTTCATGCCAATCGTTGACAATCTTGAGAGCTGGTGCCCAACTTAGATCGCTCAAAGCTAGATAGACCATAAAGTTCATTCCCCTAATTCTGATGCAATTTCTAAGGTCAATATGAAACCAGATTGCTACTAGCAGGCTGTTTTGAGGAAAATATTTATCAGAATATCCCTCTCTGGGTAAAGTTTTGGGTAGCTCTGAAATATGAAAATATTCAGATTTTTCCCCCAGAAAAATATCGCCCTGGATAGTGAGACTATCAAATCTGTGTGAACAAAATAAAAATAAAAATCTAGAATCATATTTCTCTTACTTCAGCCCAACCTCATTTCTTCTCCATGAGATTTGAACATAGCAAAATCTCCGCAGCTATTACCTTAACGTCATGTCAATCAGTATATATATTTTTTCTGATTATATAAAATCACTCTGGAGAAAAGAAAAAGTCCAAATAAGAAGAAAAAAAGTGGATAAAATGGACTGTCCCACTTTTTAGAGATTTGGAAGGAAGGATTTGAATGTTCAGACAATAGCGTAGTCAAAATATTTGGATATAATGAAGGGAACAGCAGAGAGAGCTCTGTTTTCTTATGCAAAGAAAGACATGTATTGTGCTTTAAATCTTCATCTTAGAAAGGCAGTTTTATGTCTAAGACAGTTATGAAGACTTTGTAAATAACTTCTCAAACAATACAAAACCACGGAAGCCTCTTCAGTTGTGTCTTTACTAAGAGCTAGCAAATCTAACTATCCTGTGGCCGAGTTAATTTTGCATCTATTCCATTATGTCCATCTCCATTTATCTATTTTTTAAAAAAAAAAACATTTTACCTCATATTCAGAACTTCTTGAAATGTGTGGATTTTTGTGGGGATCTTCTATTATCCATAATGCTTAAGCTGCATTGTCATTTTAGAAATTTCTTCCTTAGTGTCTGAAACAAGGGCAAGTAACATGTGCCATGATGTCATGTCATGCCACAAATAATGCAAATTATATTTATTTATTTATTCGTAAAATGTGTTGGCTGCCTATCTTCCCACAAAGAAACTCTGTGGTTACACAATCAACCACCTCCACTGTGCTGTTCCTCACAGTAGACTTGGGATTGATCTCAGAATGCTCAGGATTTTAATATTATTGGTTTTTTTATTTGTATTTATTTTTTATTATTCTATTGTGTACAGTTGGTCCTTATGACCACAATTGAGCCCAACATTTCTGTAGTGAAGTGAGACATTTGTTAAGTTGTCCCATTTGACACCCTCTTTTGCCACAGTTGTTAAGTGAATCTGGTTTCCCCGTTGACTTTGCTTGTCAGAAGGTCACAAAAGGGGAACACACACGACCCCGGGACACTGCAATGTTCATACTTAATGAAATTTGATCACATGATCATGGGGATGCTACGAAGGTTGTAAGTGTGAAAAAATGGTCATAAGTCACTTTTTCAGTGCTGTTGTAGCTTTGAATGGTCCATAAATGAACTGTGGTAAGTTGAGGACTACCTGTAGCCTTGATTTTGCCAGCCAACTTTCCATGTGACCTTTTCAAGAGGATATGGATGCCTCAACTCATTTAGACATCAGCAGATGAATGTTGCTTCCATCTTCTTATGCTTCAGCTATTGTCTCTACTCCCACCTCACACCTGCATTTATTTTTAATCACATTTTTATCTTCCTGAGGGAAGAAGGCAAGACTGGTTTTGGTGTAGACCAAGAAAATGATCAAAACTACACAAAGATTTGAATCACAGAGATTTGAGTGACACCCAAGCCCACCTGTCCTGAAAGAGAGCTGAGAACATGTGTCTCTTTGAGGAGAAGCCGGAGACTATCTGTATACAGAGAAAAATCTGTTTTTGAAAGGTTGCTTTTCTTCCCGGTCTCACAATGGAAATGTCAGAACTAAAGAAGAATAAATGCTTGGCTGCAATAAACGGAGAAAAGAAAATGTTCTTTTGTATTATCAGGGGACAAAGTCAAAGTGTGTTGACATGTACTGAGACGCAAGACAAAACAGCCTGGAGTTTGCAAAGATCACAAACTTATCTGAGATTTTAGGAAGAGAAGCAACTGAATTTTAAAGTTTAAAATATGGATTTTATTCTCCCCCTGTAAACAGTACACTGTTTGAAAACCAGCTGCATTCACCACTATATTTGATTGAGATAAACTTACTCGAATCTAATTCCTTCTAGTGCTTGTAAAAAAAATGGATCTTAGGAAACTGAGCCGAATTGTCCAACTCCATCCCCACTTTTATCTATTTTTTAGATATAAAGAAATTTTGTCCTTATCTCTGCGTTTTTAGAACTTCTCAGAAGGCAATGATATACATATATAAATATATATTTCCTTGAAGTTCTTACTGGTCTTCATTTGGGCTGGGTAATACAGCTAATCCTCAACGTACGACCACAATTGAGCCCAACATTACTGTTGTTAAGTGATATATGGTATTTGTTAAGTGAATTTACGAACTTTCTTGCCACCGTTGTTAAGTGAATCACTGCAGTTGTTAAGTTAGTAACATGGTTGTTAAGTGAATCTGACTTGCTAGTTAGAGGGTGACAACAGTTGAAATGACCCCGGGACACTGCAATCGTCATAAATATGGAGCAGTTGCCAAGCACCCAAATTTTGATCACGTGCATGGGGATGTTGCAATGGTCGTAAGTGTGAAAAACGGTCATAAGCCACTTTTTTCAGCGCCTTTGTAACTTTAAGCAATCACTAAATGAACCATGTAAATCAAGGACTACCTGTAAAGCTTTGGCTACACCGATTTCCCAATGTCACTATCTTCATTTTGCATCTAATGGATCCCTCTTCTTTTAATTTTTCCAAACTATCAAATTATAAAAAGCTCTATCTATCCCGTTCTAATACTCTCTCTCTCTCTCATTCTCTCTCTCTCTCTCACACACACACACACGCACACACACACACACAGATTTATGTTTCAGTTGTCAACTTGAGAATATGTTCTTGTCTTCAATTTCCTTGTAATTACAGGTCTCTTACCTGACTGGCTTATGGCTTGTAACCTTTGATAAATGGCCTTGTCCTATAAAACAAATGCATAATTGATTAGAAATATTATACTATTCAGAACGGCATACAATGATAGTTACATTGGTCCTTTGGGTTAAAAATCCATTGTAGGGCAATATTGGTAAAGAACCAACCAAAATGCCATTTCATATGTATGTCCTCATACAGAATATTTCAGGTGATAAGATTTTATAAAGGGGTTGGGGAGGAAGTGCAATAATTACTGTAGGTGTTTCATCCATCATATCTGTGAGATCTGAAGTTTAAAATTATAATTATTAATAATAATAATTTAATAATTGTAATAATATTATGCGATCCCAAAGCAACTGGAGCACCGTTTTCACACCATCAGTAGCGACAAATTCACCATCAATCATTTGGAAAAGGCAGGTTTATTTGGAACAGCTTATATCCTGTGATGATACCTCTAACTCTGTGAAACATCTACATGTGCTTTGGGAAGGATTCGATAGGTGGATAAAAGTCTGAACATCTGGCTGACAGTGTGATGAATCTTAATAATGTTATTAAAATAATCAATATTATAGACAAAGTACATTAGCTATAATATGTTGCTAATCTGAACTTCAAACTAAAGCTTGACCAGAACACTCCTCCTCTTCAAGACCCATTCTCCAGAATATTTCTGGAATAGACATCAAAATAGCCTTGAGCAAAGAGATGAATAAAACCATCTCAATTCAGGAAAGATGAAGGAGAGCATTCTAACTACTGCATAATGAAACTAATCCCTTTGCAGGCATGTAGCTTCTGAACAGATGATAGACAGACAGACAGAGAGGGATGGATGGATGGATGGATGGATGGATGGATAGATAGATAGATAGATAGATAGATAGATGGATGGATGGATGGATGGATGGATGGATGGATGGATGGATGGATG
>JANHFL010001149.1:177931-188726 GCA_032468155.1 Oxyrhabdium leporinum | reverse complement strand
CCACCCATCCCAGGCTTATTTTTGGGGCAGGGGCAATATTAGGCCCACTCCCAATAAGTAGGCTTGGGCTTATTATTGGGGTTGGTCGTGTTTTCTGAGAAACACGGTATGTGTATAACTACAGAGTGGTTTCTTTTAAGTTGTTCCTACATTGCTTTATATTTTTTATTATTTGATTTGTAGTTTCCTTATTTTTTTCCTATTATTAGACACATTTTAGAAAGTTTTCTCACTACAGTACTATTTCAAAAGCACCTCAAACAACAGCACCTAATAAACAGGATAATCTAAAAAAAGTCAACCAGGATCAAAATCTAATTGTTACTTGAATAGGATACCACAAGAAAATCGCAGTATTATAAACTAAACTAGGAAGTTGAACAAATCTTTTGAAAAATATATGCCATTTTATTGCTAAGGAAACAACATTGAAATGTTCACATAATCAGCACAAATCAAACTCTACTTGAGCGACTTAAAATTATCATGATCATCTATTCACCATGATATTGAGCAAATTCCTCTATGTTGAAGTTTACTTTGATTTTAAATTTTTGCAAAATCATTACATCTTTCTTTGAAGAAGATTTGGGCAATTATACATGTCATATACTAGAAATTACCACTAACTATAATCCAGCAAATACAAATAGTCTGGATTTCAGTATCAAGCACGGCTACCAGAATAATAATTAAAATCTTGTTTAATTTTTAATTCATTTGAAATTTAGTTAAACTTAACATAAGGAGCAAGTGGTTATATCAATTAAAAAATGTTTCAAATCTACACATTTATGTAGATTTTTTTGTGTGTATACATGTAACTAGAAGTGCCAGCTGGGACCAAATGCAGCTGCTACATTAATAACTATGTGAAACTGCTCTGAAGAGTAATTATTCTCATTTCTAGTAAAACATTGAAGACGTTTTGCTTTTGTGATCATGAGTTTTATAGCACATAGAATTTTCTGTGTTCCATTGAGATGAAAAAATAATACTTGGACAACACATTGTATACAGAAGGAATATCAGATGTTCTCCTCAACACTTCTTCAGAATTCCTCTCTTATTTCTCTTTCTTTCAAGTGTACCCACACAAACAGAACTGTAGCTCTTCATATCAGACAGACATTTTTAGAATTTTCATAAATTTCAGGAGCAGTTTTTCATGTAGCATACCCAGTTACGTTATTGGAATTCTGCTTGAAGTATTTTGCATTTGAGTTTTTGCTAAGGAGAAGAAAGGTTGTAATCCATTGAGCAAAATAGTACTGTAGCTTCAGAACAAATATTTTTCTTCCATTCATTTTTACTGGACAGGGAAGCTTTCTCAAATGAATTGGGAAGATCATCCCAGAAGTTTGCAATTATTTTTTGCCAAAAGTCATTCTTTGAGTAGAATGACTTTTGGCAAAAAAACTTAATAGAATTAAGCTTAATAGAATATAAACTGCTTAACAATTGGATTTCTAAGAATCCTAATATTGCTAGAAACAATGTCAGAATCTGAAAGCACAAGATACCTACTGACACAGAAGACTTCAAAATATGGTGATTAGCATGTGAAGTTCCTGGCACAAAATCAGCTGGCTGTCCCACAGTTGGATCACTACTCCTTCTAACCAAAAGTGGAGTACCTAGAAAGACAGAAAAAAATATATTTGATTAATTAGGATTACTTTAGAATCATTCTCTTTTATAACACTATATATTTATGATGGCTTCCGTGGATGCTTCTCCAAATGACAGTTCAGATGAAGAGCCGGTTCCAGGGATGTTGTGATGACCCGGGGCATGGCACAAAGGCAACACAGCCAGAGAATAAGTATGAGTCCCTTTATTAGCTCCAACTTTGGCCCCAAAGTCCCAGTTACTCTCTGGTCTGGAGAAAAGCTCTCTCATGAAACTGCAACAACCTATGACTGCAGATACTCCAGTCCAAACGCTGTTAGCAGAATGACTGCAAGCTATAAATCCAGCAAGGTGAAATAAGAAATCCAAGAATCGAAGTAACACGGCAGTAAATCAAAACAGTTGGCAGGAATGTCAGGAATTCAGATAACAGAAGTCAACACTAGATGAATTCAGTGTTTGTTCCCAACTGCCTCTCCTTGAAACTCCATCCCCAGGTGTGCCTTGTGAAGGGAATTGGGGCCCTTTCCTCACTCATAAGCCACACAACCCACATTGCTCTCTTCTGTGTTCTTCCCCGCATGCCCTAGGATGAGGAGGGTGTGGGCCTTGGTCTTCAACTGAACCCACTCTCCCTTGTTCTACCTCTCCCCTGCTCTGCCCAGCCTGACTTTGCCATTCCCCAGTTTCCTCCACAGTCAATGGAGCCACTCTCCCACTCTGTCAGCTCTTCATCTTCCCCCTCAGATTCAGACTGCGACGGGGCATGACAGATGTTGGGGGAAGATGTGCAGGAACATTAGGAGATTGCCTGAGGTGCCAAGCCAGGAACAGCAAGGCCAGGCACAGTGGAGTGGTTTCAGGAGGACGACGAGACAAGCGGCTGGCTGAGCTAGGGACAGGAGAGGCACAGCTGCAGCTGGGAAGCCCAGAGGTTTTGGGCAGAGGGAGCACATATGCAGCTTCCTCCTCAAGATCTGAGTGCATATAGGGCTAAGGAGGAAGAAGCAATGAAAGTCAGCCATGTTACTTGTGAGGTGCTAGCCTCACCCCTCTTGATAGACTGTACCGTGGACCAGCTACTTAGCTTAGCACATGGAGGGAAACGATGCTGGGAACAACTCATCAACACACTGCTATATGTTCTTCAGCCACTGTGATTTTTGACTTGCTCCCAGACCTGGATTCTGTACCTTGGACTTTGGATTATGCCTCTTGAACTCTGGACATGCCTTGCAGACTTGCCTTTGCCCTGTGGATTTGTGCTGGGTTTTCCTGAACCAGACTATTAAACCCCTTGGGGATTGCACTGGTGTTGAAATAAGGAATTTCTGGGGAAAACTATTCATGGCTTGGGAAGCCTCAATAAAGACTTTTAACACCCATGGTGTCAGCCTTGAAAGTCATATTTTATTTAACGGCTCGAGGCTGCCACAATTAGTGCCTAGGAAATTGAGAGGGGGGATATTCATAGAGAGCTGGAAGATTAGACACAACAACATTCTTTCACAGAGAGTCAAGGACACGTTAACCTGCACCTGGAAGAGGAGTGTTTGGAGGAATGGCTTCAGGTGGCATTTGATTGGGCCATGTGATGGGTGATGAGGGCAGGGGGATGGATCTTTGATTTTCTTTTGGGGCGGAAAAACCTGAAACTTTCAGATTCAGATTTTCCCAGATCTGCCAATATGACTTCTTTAATAAATTCTTACTTGGATGAACTTTGTTTCTGAGTGCTGAATTTTATTGGAATGCTGTCACATGGAGTCTGCATGTGTGAGTGGGGCAGGACAATATTACTACAAGGACTTAGGAATACCTTAAAAAACAATCAACTCTTGCTTTTTTAATATGGAAAAGAAAACAAAAATTGAGTGAGATTTCCAAATATGTCAGAGAAAGAAAGAAAAACATTTCTGTGTCAATAAAATCCATAATGTATAGCATACACAGTTGTAAAAAGGATTTAAGAAAGCATATTACTTTACTGGATCAGTCATCAAGATTAGCAGCCTGTGATAAGCAGATTCTGTATTATTTGGTCCAATTTCCTTTTAAAAGGAATAGGTTGCAATCATCATATCTGATGTTAAAAATTAGAAGTTTCACTGTTATCAAGAAATGTTCATTTTATCAGTTCTAAATCTCCTTATATTAATTTTTAATGGCTGATCCTGTGTTTTAATATTGTAACAGAGGGGAAATATTCACTCTCCGTATTTAGAATCATGAATCCAGACAGTCTGAAATAATAGTAAATAATTATTTATAAAATGTATATGTCACAGTGATTCTGGTCAGTTTACAATTGTTAAAAACATTTAAGAAAAACAAACCCAGCACATGACAAACGAATAATAATGGCAAAAAAACCACCCTCAGAAATGAACACAAAGGAAGAAAGGGGCATCAATCATCCTTGCCAAAAGGCAGGCTAAAGAGCCATGTGTTTAGTGGTCTTCAAAGTATCAGTAAGATGGGAACTGCTTTTTTTGTTTGTTTGGTGGGGCTACAGCAAAGATGCACTTCCAGCGACCAAGTAAATGGTATTGTTTAATCGATGGAACTGCACCATGCTAACTTTGACTGAAGTAATTAGATAAAGCATGTGCATGTGAGAAAGATACTCTTTTTTTTAAGTTTGGGGCAGAATATAGAATACTGGAATACATATGTTGTACATGCATTTAAAATAAACAATTTGTCCTATGTATCCCATTATTAAAAATCCCTCTATGATCTGCCTTTATACTGTACTGATAAAATTGCCCTTTCTATATATATGAACCTTTCTCTAATAATATTTTATATGATGCATTGTCATAATGCTAGCTATTCTTAGTTCCCATAGCATTTCTTTATTCAACTGATTTAATTATCTCTGGATCCTTAGCCAACTGGCATAATATCTCAAACTTTTCTCTATGTAAATTATGCCAATACAGATTGTTCATTTTTTCATTCCTTCAAAATCAATTTCTCAACAGTCTGTACATCAGGAGATACAACTCCCTGAATGTTAAACATATATTTAGACTTGAAAATACTGTAAAGCTGCGTAAGAGTAGAGTCTGTTTTTAAAATACTATTTTAGCTTTGATGCTCTTCTAAACAAGAGCCAACTCAAATTTGTAATGGACTATGTTTTGGTAGGAGCAAATAGTCCTTTTCTGAAGAATTCCATTTTATTTTGGTTTGAAATCTTAAATGAAAGATTCACTGGTTCATTTTTTTTCTTTCCCTTCTAACTTCTTGTTGCTATTTATATATTTAGTATTAAGTACACCATGTAGTGGGGCTGAACAAAATCTGGAAGACCATTAGATGACCACAAACAGTCAGAGGTTCATGAAAATGGCATAGTCTGATTAGTGATCACCTTATTCTGACGGCTTGCAGAATAACCACTCATAAAAAGAACTATTCAAAAAGGACAAAATTCAGGTCTTGGAGATATTTATCAATACATAAACAACATGCACAGAAGTGATCAACATGTAGATTTTTTATTGTAATCAAATTTACTTTCCGGTATATTTAGTGTTACATCTTTTGCAATTACCTCCAAAAGATTAAGGGTTTTTTTTAACACTAAGTAGGGTTAATTTATATATAATTTAAAAAAAATCAGATGGAATCCTAATCATATACAAATAGGACAACATGTTTTTAATTCACATTGAAGAACAAAATTGTTATAATGGAGTGTAAAATGGAGTTACAGAGACCTTAAGAAAATAGACAATAAAAAAACATTTAACAACACTGAAATACAATAGCCAGAAATGAACAAATTAGTTTTTGAAACAAGAATACACTTTATACTGCATCTTTAATAAAAACAAAATACCTGAGTGAAATTAAGTCGAGTTGCATACGCACTTAAACTATTAAACTTCAAGTAGCTACAATCACTTCCCTTGTAATTTGACAACTCTGAATAAAAAATTCTAATTGGCATGGCAAGATATTAATGTGATAGTTATCACTGTTATCTTGAATTTTTTACTTCTCTGACTGAGCCCACAGCTATGAAGGCTGCTGCTAGATGAAGTAGCATTCTGGCTGGTTATGCATCCTCAAGTCAGTGTTGACTCTAAGGAATGACACAATTAGATTTTCTCCAGAAGCACTCATCCCTATTGTAATTAAGCTCATCCACCTTGGTTGCTGGTCACTTTCTTTCCATATTTTATTGCATTACAGACTTTTCCAGAGAGCCACGCAAGTCTTTGATTATTGGGTCTGAAATAATTAATTTGAGTCATTTGTGCCTTATCCCACTTCTTCGACAAATAGAGCTCTAGAACTCTTTCATCAGATTCTATACATACTGTGGCTTTCTGACTTGTATATTGCTTTTGCACTAGGACAATAAGATGCTCTGAAATTCTCATTTTTCTAAGCACATTCCACAAGTTTACATAATCAATACCACTGGTGCCTTTCTATAATAAATGTACATATTGACTTGTTACTAGTATTCTTTGGCTTTCTTAGGTATCCCTTCATCAACATTTGTTCCATTTTTTTTAAAGCTATCTTGCATGTTTTGCTTCTTTCTTCAAATGTAGGGCTCTAGTCTGCATTGAATTATCCTAAGCATTATCTTGCTAACATAGAAATTAAGTATATTGTAAATTTTTCACACCCTATTAACTGCAATTTGTTGGTCACTGTGTCATTCTCCAGATTTGCTTACATAAATTGGTTAGAAGCTGTACTGATTCGTCCTTTGTTTGCCATATTTCATAAACATTCCATCACTTCTTGTGGTTTTCCAAACTGATAATGACAGAGCACTAATCTAAAGCCATTTTAGAGGTCTCTGTATATTATTACAAGTCTTTGTAAATAGGGAGTATCTTCAAAGGTATCTTGGATGTTAACAGCTCTATTGTACAGACTCTCAGGAAACTCCTTCCATTTTTCTTTGATCTTTTTTTAACAGTCACTATCTGTCCATTTGTGTCCTTTAGAATCCCAATTAGTGATACAAACCTTCTAAGTTTAGAGATCTTTTGGAAGACATTCTGTCTTTTAACAGCTCTGTGAAACCATTTGTTAAGTTTCTTTCTGAGATTTTGATTGTTCTTGGCTTTGAATTTCCCCCCCCTCTCTTCTTAGCAATTTCAATAGTTTCTTCTGAGATCCATTTTGTTTTCTTCTATTTCTTTATCTTTGGCAGTCTGTTTTTACACTCATCTTTAATGACTTCCTTAAGTTCCTGATTCGCTATCAATAAGATTTGGGATTTCAAAGTGATTCCTGATGTTCTCCTTGAAAATGGTGGGTATATGCTCCAAGCATTATTGTAAAAAATTTCTTCTTCAATTTCAGCTTAACTTGGAATTTGCATATGACCAATTTGTGATCTATTTCTCATTCATTCCCTGGCTGTTATAACTGAGTGTTTTTACTTCCTTCTACCAATAATGTTGTCTATCTGCTTTCTATACAGGTAATCCTTGACTTAACAACCATTCATTCAAAGTTATAACAGCAATGAAGAAGGTGACTTACAATGGGTCCTTGCATTTACGACCATTGCAGCATCCCCAGGACACATGATCAAAATGTGGGTTTTGGCCAATCAGCATGTATTTGTAAGGATTTCAGTATTCCGGAATTGCCATTTGTGACCTTCTCAGATGGCTTCCAACAAGCAAAGTCAATGGGGGAAGCCAGATTCTCTTAACAGCTGCATGAATCATTTAACAACACAGGTGATATGCTTAACCACCATGGCAAAACAGGTCATAAAATCAATAATGCCTCATCTAACAGCCAGCTTGCTTTGTAGCAGAAATTCTGGTCCCCATTGTAATCATAAGTCAAGGACTACCTCTATGCAATTGTTTTGCATACAGGTGTCATTTTAGTTATTTGATGACTGTGTTATTAATTCAGAAATAAATGGCAGAAATTGTTAAGTTATTTACCTATGAGTTTGAACCATGGTGGCACAGTGGTTAAAGTGCCATATTGCAGGCTAACTCAGCTCACAGCCAGGAGTTCAATCCTGATGGGACTCAAGGTCGACTTAGACTTAGAAGACTTAGCCTTAGAATAACTTTGTCACTTTGAATGTACACTAATCAGCATACATTAAAATGAAATTATGTTGCATACAGCTCTCAAAGGGTTTCTTTCCATCCTTCCAAGGTCAGTAAAATGAGGATCCAGATTGTTGGGGGCAATACTCTGTAAACTGCTCAGAGACTGCTGTAAAGCATTATGGAGCAGTATATAAGTCTAAGTGCTAGTGCTTAATTTTAATTTCCTAAGCTAATATTATGTTCCTCTTTGATATTTCCAACTTTGGCATTCCAACTTCAACCGATATTATTCAGTCATTGATTGCATTATAGGCAAGTACTGTTCTTGCTATTACCTTCATAATTATGTCCTTTTTTAAATGTCCTGAGTAGTAAATACTAGTAGTAATTTCTAAGATTAAGTATCCAATTCCAGTCTATCTCAGTTCACTGATGCCTAAGATGTAAATGCATAATAGATTCATTTCACCTTTCATAGCACTGATCATGTTCACATTTCTTACATTCTATATGCTCACTGCAATTCTGTCTTTGCAGCTTCACGTTTTCTTTCCCTGCATGGCAACATCACCAAGTAGACATCTCAAAGGCTTAAATCTAGCTGTTTCATAAACACCATTAGTACTCTAAAAGATTTTCAGGTCTACCCTAAGAAGCATGTTGAGTTCAATCTGATCTGAGCAGCTCACTATCTGATATTTTATTGTCAATATTTCATATTTTCTATTAATGTGAGTTTTGGGGGTAGAGGAATAACATATATATATGTGTGTGTGTGTGTGTGTGTCTGTGTGTGTGTCTGTGTGTGTGTGTGTGTAGTGTTACTGAAGCAAAAATATGTGGATCTGGGCCATTTCTGATGGTAGCCACTAACAACCTATTTCCTTATTTTTACATTTCTTAAAATATAACAAATAAATAGTATCTTTCCTCTCTATTTTAAGATCTCTATTTGTTCCTAATATCTATTTCTGCATGCTTAATCAATTACTAATTTGTAACTTTTTTTTTTAAGGAGTCTTGGGTTTTTCCTATACATTGGCTGATTCTCACAACACATTCTAAAACATTTAAAGATACACGACAGCCATTTGTACATCTACTTTGGTACTTTTTCAGCAAGCTATATGTTTAATAATCCTACCTTTCAATAATGCTTTCCTCTAATTAATAGTTAACTATCCTATAATTATATGGATCGCTTCTAGATCTCTTTTTAAAAATAATTGTTCCAGTGGCTGCTTTCCAATCCCATTATAGTGGCTGATTTGAGGGATAATTTGCATATTACTGTTTTTTGCATATTAGCATATCAGCAATTTCACATTTGAGTTATTTCCTTTTACTCTCAAGAGATTATCATATAAATCAGGTGATTTGTTAATTTGTAATTTGCCAATAAATTCTAGAATGTCTTTTGTCACCCGTATGTCACCCAGTACCTGGGACACCTTATCTGTAAAAGCCATTTCAGGTATAAGATATTATACTTCTTTTCACCGTGGAGAAAAACCTAAATAATTAATTCAGTTTTTCTGAGATCCGCCTCTTCTCCTTTAGCATTTCTGTATCATCTGATAGTCAGATGCCTTTCTGGCAGCTGTTTGATATTATTGTTATGATTACTATGAGTTTTCTTTTATCAAATCTGTGTGATAATTAATGTCAATTCATGTTATTCTTTAGATAGTTCTAGTTTCTTTATCCACCTCCAAATCAATGAGGAGATCAGAGTAATATCATTTTTATCTCCATATTATCAACTTTGAGTGACTTTGTGGGGGGGGAAATATATTAGACCTTATGTGTCTTTACCCTGTAGCAATTCAATGTTAAGATGCTTCTCATCCTTTATTTGAATTTTTGATCCAGAAATAGAACTCTCCCACTATTTCTCTACAGTTTGCAAGATTTCTCATAAAGGACGCAAATTTGTCAGGTAGATACAAGGTAGTATTTAACCATTGGTTTAGGGACCATTCAAAGTTACAATGGCACTGAAATAAGTGACTTATAACTGGTCTTCACACTTACAATCACCCCATAATCACATGATCAAATTTGGCCATTTGGCAACCATCATGTTTTTACAATGGTTGCAGTGTCCTGGGTTCATATATTTACCATTTGTGATTTTCCCAGTGGGCTTCCAGCAAGCAAAGTCAATGTGGGAAAGCTGGATTCATGATTCACTTAAGAACTATAGTAATTCACTTAAAAATCATGGCAAAAATCTGGTTGACTCATTTAACAAACATCTTGATTGGCAATATAAATTCTTGGTCTCAATTCTGGTCATAAATTGAGGACTACCATTGATTACATCTAAAATAAATGTTGAAATAAAATTCAATATAACTTGGTAGGTTAGAGGAAAGAGCTGAAGTAAGTGAACCCTATTTAATAGACACAAATGGAAAGTTAGGAAACCTAAATCAAATGCCCAAATGTACGTTGGCTATTTCTGCCTTGGCAATAATACCTGTACAAAATATTTTGTTGTACTACCTGACTACATTTCACATACTGTATGAGGCAGCAGTAAAATGTGACTGCCACAAAAGCAAATATGTTATACTGCAACATCAGAAATAGAGTTCACAAATCACAGAAATCAACTGTTCTGCTTTACTCTGTTTTGAACAGAATTTTATACCCTTTGAAGTATAAAATGTCTGTTTCTGATCATCTCACTTTGAAACAAGTTCAAAAAAGGACAATGAGGTCATCTGGGGCTTAGAAAATAACTCCAGCAAGGGAGACTGAAGGACTAATGAGAAGATTGAGATGAGATGATACAAAAAGCAACCTAGTTGGGCCCTTCTTGCCCTTGGCCGTCTTTTCCTCTGGACTTGGGGGTTGTTACATTAGAGCAGGAGTGTCAAACTCACATCATCACGGTGGCATCACATGACATATCAGGACTTTTTTCCCTTCGCTAAACCGGGCGTGGGTGTGGTCAGGATGTGACGCATCTGGCCCATGGGCCGGGAGTTTCACAGCCCTGCATTACAGCAACCACATTCACATTCCAGTTATCAAAGAAAAGTCTTCCAGAATTGGATGGGGGGGGCGGGGGGGGGAGGCAAGAAAGAGACACGGAT
>JANHFL010001149.1:156196-168356 GCA_032468155.1 Oxyrhabdium leporinum | reverse complement strand
TCCTTAATTTTAAGTGTTAATGTATTCACAGAAATTCTAATATTTTAATTACATTCTCATCTGTAGGGATCTCTTTGCTTTTCCACTGTTGTATAAACACAATTTCCACCCAGTCACATGATCGAGCCACGCCCACAGAACCGGTAGTGGAAAATTTTAGATTTCACCACTGTATAATTGCAACAATTGCAGACCTAATGTTGATGGGTCTACAATTCCTAGGAGAATGCCATCTTAATCCCTTCCCAAGACAGGAAGTTCCATACCTTTCTCCACTAACTGGCCCTGCTTGTCAGTTCGAATATAAAGGGGAATCTTCCTGTCATATCTTAGGGTAAAACAATAATGGAGCAGATGGTCTCTAAAGTATCCTGGAACAAAAGGGTTTTCTCATGTCTTCTCACTTTACTTAAAATTTTGTTTCAGAGTGCAAGAATGGAAAAATCTGACTTAAAATGTAACTGATTTATAGAAGAAATTCAAGAGAAGAATGTTTCAATTATTTCATGTAAATAATTAAGTGAGATTTCTAATAATCATTTATCTACAGATAGGATAATTTATTTTAAATGCTTATTTTAAATGCTTATTTTAAATTCTTTGTGGCATTATCCACTTAGCTACTACTTTTATATAAATCTCTGAAAGAAGACTTTTTTTCTGAAAGCCTGTTCAAGCTGTTCATGAGCATTTAACTTATTGGTAATCTTTCTAATATTATTATTAAATGCAGCTTCTGCAGACAGGAGGAAGAACTGATGATAGATTCTCTTCAGTATCTATCAGAAACAGTAATTCTGGATCAGGCAAAGCTCTATTTTAGTCTAGCACTTTGTTTTTCATAGTTCTGTAGTCAATCTGATGCCTCTACAGTAGTTACAAGTAGGAGATGGGGAAACACTCCTGTGTCATTTTCCCCCTGCAACAAGTATTTGGAAGTATGCTGCCTCCTCAGTCCAGAGGGAGCACTGAAACTTTAAGACAATGAGCTCTGTTTAGACCTGCCTTCTAATCCCTTAAAAAGCCACACAGGTCATAAACACATTTACCAGTTTAATTATATCCTGCTTGAAGAACTGCTTTCTTTTATTTACTTAAACCCTCAACTTCATTGGATAATCCACTGTGTGGAGAAAGTGACAAAAATACTCATAAAAACTTTTGCTCTTAAGATATTCAACCCAACTGATCTGTACTTTTTTTGCTTCTTTTCAATCCTTTTTGAAATGTGATGACCATAAATGTCTACAGTATTTCAGATATGGTCACACCCCACCCTTTCCATACTGACATCTTATTTCAATATCTTCCTTAATGATTCCTAGCATGACCCTTGTTTTTATTTCCTCCAATTGCTCCATTCACTGAACTAGCCACTATTTTCTCAATATTATTTTCCTGATTAGCTACCAATAATATGAAGATAGTTTTCTGGCCCCAGTATGATCACTTTATATTAATTTGACCTCCATTTGGTTGCCCTCTCACCCATTTTAAAGAGATGCTTCCACAACTCTTCCTATTCTGTTTTGGTTTTTGCTACCCCAAATTATTAGTATCTTCTGCAAAATTGACCAGGCCACTACTTATCTCCAATTCAAGATAATTTATGAGAAACTTCTAAAAGACTGGTACAAAGATAGTTCACTGAGCAAATGTACTTGCTCTACTTCCACTGAGGAAATGGTCCTTTTACACTGTTTTGTCTCTTTTTAAATCTCTTTAACCCAGTATACTAATTTTCTAAAAAGCCATTGATGAGAAAATCTGGCAAAGCCTTTTTAAAAAAAATAAAATAAAATACTTAATGTTGAAAAACTCAATCCACATGTCGACTGAAACTCTCCCAAAGCCTCTAGATTCCAGAATGTTGGTGAAGCAGGATTTACCTTCAAGGAATCCAAGCTAATTTCCTTCAGCATGGTTTGTGTTTTTATGTCCTTATATATTCTTTGTTTGATACTGCTTACTAATTTGCCAGGAGAAATATTAAGCTAACAACCTTATAATTTTCTGGTTCCTCCCAGAATCTTTTTCCAAACTTAATGTGACATTAGTTAGCTTCCAGCCCTCTTGAATTAAACTTAATTTGAGATAGGAATAAATTAGCAAATTTATCATTGCGCAGGGTAAATACCAATGTGGTTTGGTGGTTAGGGCACCATGCTAGAAACCAGGAGCTGTATGTTCTAGACCAGGGATGTCAAAGGCCCACAGGCTGGATTCGGCCTGTGAGGTGCTTAGATCTGGCCCATGGGGCCAGCCTGGAAATATAAAAGGACTAGTCTGTGGTGCCTCTGCCAGTCAAAACAGGGCATGGGGGGGTGCACACAGCCCCCCGTGGCCCATTTTTTGCCTCCATGGCCTCCTGCAGCACTCTTCCAGCTGAAAATGGACCATGGGGGGCCTCACATACCCCCACGGACCTTTGGCTGGCAGAGTGCTGCAGGAGGCATCTGTCCTGTCTTTTTCCGCTCCCGCCAGCCCACGGAGACCTACAATGCTGATCCAGCCCTCAAAGAAATCCAGTTTGACACTCTTGTTTTAGACCCACCTTAGGCATGGAAGCCAGTTGGGTGACTTTGGCCAGCCACTTTCTTTGCCCAACCCATCTCACATTTTTGTAGGGAAAATAGGAGGAGGAAGGAATATTATGTTTGCCACCTTGAATAACTTATAGAATGTAATAAGTGGGATATAAATAAATAAAATATATCTTGGTGGCTATCAACTGAAGCTACTCTAAGAAAGAGAGCGAAGTAGTTAAGGCAATGTTCAAAGACCAAGAACAATTCTGGACATGGAAAAAAAAATCCTATTAATTGTTTGTATGTCTTCGTTGTACTATGGCAACAAGAGGAAAGAAAATAGATAACCGCTTTTTTCAACGTTTGCTACTGCAATCTTAAAAATGTTTTTTTCAATCATTAAAAATAAGCTTCTTTGCCATTTCTTTCTGCAGGTTGGGTAATAGGCAGCATTCAGCACTACTACTTCAACTATTTTTGTGGCTTAAAACAAAAGTCAAAGCATCCAAAAACATGCTCAGGAACTGAAGTTGTCTATCAGAGTGACCGTTTTGAATATGTATATTTATTTCCTGTACTAGGAATACTTTCCCCCATGCTTGATATATCTCCTAACAGCAACCCAACTCAGAACACACCACAGCTCAAGGCAAACCCAAAACTTAATTCTATCAAACTAATTACTGTACTTGAATGCAGAGTATTCTTTCTCCCTACAGGGCAGGGTTAAGGAAACAGTAGGTAAGAGGAAGATAAAGAAAACTATTTCAACCATCTTCCAATGAAATGATCAAAACCTCATTCAAACTGTGTGAGAAAGGAGAGACAGAAACAGCAAAGCTGCAAAGATTATAACTAAGAATAACATTGTAATGGGTTGATCCTTCAAAAATATTCAAAGACTAAAACTATATCCCAGCTAGGTTCTGTGATCTTTAAGATAATAATATTCTTAACATTCATTTAGAATATGTCTTAGTATCATGATTTTAAAAATATGTCAATTAGGTGGCAAATAAAACTCAAACTGAAAAATCCTCTTAAGATGAATGGTTTCAGAAGTAAATGGGTAAGAGTTCTGAAGAGCTCTCCTTTTCATTTGATCCTGTCTTCTAATTCACTTTGTTCATCAAAGTGTTCATTAAATGTTAGATATTAATGCAAGTTGCTACTTTTCATTTCTTGGGGCTACCTCCTCAAAATTGGAATTATTGAAATAGGAAGATGGAAATACTTGAAAGTATTAAAATATTATAGCAAGCAGTTTTTGCTTCCATAAATACTAAATAATAGTCGCATCTCAATATACTAAGCAATATCCACCTTTCTAGAAACCTGCTTGTATGAGAAAGGACAGAATCAAACATTTTAAAGTCAAAACACATGATCTAAATTTATGATCTAACAGCCTCCAAATATAATGAGAAATTGTTTCCAACTGATTTTAAGTTATCTAATAAAAGTTCATTTAATCCCTTGTTTAAATATTCAAACCAATTCTTTATAGGTAGATCTGCTTAATGGCTGCCCGATTTATCAACCATTCAAAGTTAAAATGGTGTTGAAAATACAAGCTTATGACTGGCCCTTAGATTGTTGTTATGTTCACATAGGCAAGATTCAAGCACTTAACTAACAGGTGTTTATGTCTACTGCAGTGTCCTATGATCATGTGATTGCCATTTCCACTCTTGCCTAGTGGGAGCCAGTACAGCTGAAATATGTGTTACGGGGATATGATGAAACTCTCACTGCTGCACAGATGACCACATTCTGAACCACCTGCAGCTTTTCAGGGTACTGAAAAGGTTACTCTTAAGGATAACTCTGTATAGGGTACATTACAATGGTTCAATTGAGAGGTAACTAAGGCATGAGTGACCATGAATAGTACCTCCTTATTTAGAAAAGGGCATAGCAATAGCACTTAGATTTATATACTGCTTCACAGTGCTTTATAGCCCTCTCTAAGTGGTTTACAGAGTCAGCATATTGCCCCCAACAATTTGGATCCTTATTTTACCCACCTTGGAAGGATGGAAGGCTGAGTCAATCTTGAGCCGGTCAGGATCAAACTCCTGGAATGAGCAGTGAGTTAACCTGCTATACTGCATTCTAACCACTGCACCACCACGGCTCTTGCAATATAATTGCAGCACAAGATTTATTTGTGCAAACACACTTCTGACCATGGCTGCCATCTCCTCTTTGAGGACCCAGATTGCATACCAGCTCTAACGGGGAGAGTGTCATCCCAGGCAGAGTTAAAAATGGCAAATCATTAGATTTGGGAGGCCATAAAATCCACAGGCCCTCAGTTTACTCAGGGCTTTGCTAAAGAGAGTTCTCCCCCATTCAGACTGCAAAGCCTCCATGTACTGAGAAACACTCAACTTCACTTGGAGGCCCAGGATATACAGCTGAGTATCACCAGCATACATAACCACATGCCAATGGCTAACCTCACTGTTTCACGTAAATATTAAGCAGGAGTACACACACACACACACACACACACACACACACACACACGCTTTAGGGAAACCTCATAAAACAGGAGTCTAGGAGTCTGTTCTCTTACACCACTGACTAGAGCTGACCATGCAGAAAGGAAGTGAACCACTGAAGAACAGTTCCAGAGCACAAGGAAACAAAAGAAGACAAGAAGTTGCAGGAACATGTTACTACAGTATATACGAGAAAGTCCATTAAAAACCTGGAAGGATAAGTCCAGCAATTTCACCATCTGCAACACTGTCAATTTTGAGATTTATGATTTTCAGATGTTTATGCAGTTAGTTCTCACTTAATGACCAGTTGTTTTGTGACAAAGTTACAATGGCCATTGCAAATGGTTGCAACATGACCACTGCCCTGCAATCTTTAAGGAGGTCAGCTTTATGCCAGGTCGCAGTGTTCTGCCATTAAGTAACCACGATTGATGACATTTTTTACTAATTTTTGGAATTCTTTTGCCAATTTCTGGCAAAAAAAATGGCTATGCAAATGAATGGGTTCACTCAGATATTTATAATACCCCTACTCAATAACATTCACACTGATTTGACAATTATGGTTTTTATGATCATTTGAGGAAAAAATGGTTTAGTTTTCTAATAATTTATTACTATTTTTTCTTCTAAAGAGAAAGAAGCCAAAGGTTTTATTCCCATCTGGGAGATGGACAAGATAACAATGTTGTCTGTGTTGTCTGCTGGGATCACTCAATTTGCTAATGCAGAAGAGTAGTGTGTGGCTCTGAATTATTGGACTGAAGTACAAATTACATAGAAGAGGGGCTAGAATATACTGCTGTCTTGCACCTCTCTCAGTAGTGACCACACCAGAGAGACGCCTCCAGGGGGAACATCTGAGTCTCAAATTGGTGTTATAATGAAAGGACTGAATGAATAGATGAATAGACTTTTATGTATTGAGAAACCTCTTTGTTTTATCCCATAGTCTCTCCTCTTGGAATTAAATCAAAACCAGATTTAAAACTGAGGAAGGCTTAAAAAAGGGAATGGCTGGGCTGGGAAGAATATTTCTCTGTTACATGGAAGAGAACTAAACAATGCAGAGATGGCTGGTCTCTTTTGAAACGCAACTGCTCCTCAGCTAGGATGCTTCCACTTTTAACCCTGCCTAATAGTCTTTAATAGATATATGCTTGCTGATTTTATTTAGCAGACTGATACATCTATAATTTGTCAGGGTTTAATACATTTTCTTTATTTTTGTAGGCTGGATTAACAATGGCATAGCCCAAGTCAATAGTGAAATAGGTTGAACTATAAATGAATAGGAAAGCACAGGAGACCAACCATCCTTGTCTTCCCTTAATCATTCTAGTGTGGGATAGAATCTCCTCCCAGCATTTTTCCATATTTTAATTGCAAAATGAGGTTGTTGATCTCAAATACCAGCCCAGAAGACCAGTCAGGAAGATTATTTTGAGAGGAGGTCATAAATGGATTAACGATTAAGATGTGAAAATACTCCTGAAGTTGGACCAAAACTTCTATTTGTAAGAGAGCCATTAACTGAGCCCACTCTTCATTTATACTGACTGTGCTATTCTATACTTCCCCTCAAATGACTCAATGTACTTCTACCCTACCATATACCATAAGTACAGATACAGGTACACATACACATACACACATGCAACACACACACACACACAGTGTGTGGCTGTGCATGTGTGCACATATGTAAGGGGGCAAGTGCATTCACAAAAGACGGATTAGATTAAAACCAGTTAAAATATATTCCTGGATTAATGGCACTAGCTTTTAATTTTGAAAAAAGGAAAAGAAGAAAGGGATCTCAAAATAGAAAGTATGGAACAGAACCCATATTTTAGTGTTTATATTTTCCAACTAAAACAGTCTATTGTGTAACAGTCAGATGATATAGAACTTCAATATAAGTCATGGATGAGTAGTTTACAGCTGTATCTTTCAAGTGGGAGGAATATTGTTTGTTGCTTGCCATAAGCCAGGCTTGTCATGACATCTGAAAACGACACTTCTTTGCATTACTATAATTTGTAGTGATCCATAATTCTGCTTATTGTACGCTAATTTTATCATGTTCTCAATATGTTTCAAGATTAAAAGGAAAACTAGTGTTCATTACAGCTACTAATGAGTGGTGGAAAAGATAGCAGGTTTTCTCCCTGAACTAAACTAAATAAGGCTTACAGAACAGCAAAGCCCACCTCTGCATTATTTGCTCATGGAAGTTTTGAGGAGTCTCTTTTCTTTATTTTTCTATTTTTTCTATCTTCCTTGCAAAACTCCTGAGCTTTTTTAGCTGAAAAAATTGTCTTTATTAGCCTATGGTAGCACAATAAAACCACTATTTAATAGACTAATCAGGAGAAGGAAGTATACATCATTCCTTTTACTCCACTGAATATATAAGGATATGATTTCTGTCAATTAGTGATATTTGCATAAGGACCCGAACTGCATAAATTGCTGCATACTGAATTTAACTCCCTCATCTAGACAACTTGGGATGCAACAGGTCTAACTGTAATTTCAAGGAGATGTCCAGTCTGTGCAAGATTTATGTTCAACTGACCTGAAATCTTGAACTGGGCAATGTCATGGAATTTCACCCACTAAAAATACTAATTTTCTTTCATTCTGGCAGCCGTGCCATCATGCAAAATTTTGTGATGGCACCTGGCACTTGAAAAGGCTTCCCTGCCATAACTCAGTAATAAATAGTAGACTAATACTTTTACCCTTGTTCATCTCAAAATACCACATGGAAATCACAATAAAGCTTAATTGTGCTAATATCTGGCAGGAGGAAGAGGAATGTGGGTTTTTTGAAATCCAAAGCTATTAAATAATTACATCCCAAAGGACTTAACAATGCTTTTATAACAGCAGTACCTATAGGTAACTGGATCATCCTACCGTTCAGTCAAAATGTTACATAACTTAAATCTCAATATTTATGTAGATGATTAAGATATAACATTGTGCTTATTGTAATGGAAAATATATCCGCTTCTCAAATCTGATGAAAAAAATACAATGGCTTTTGGGTTTTTATTTATTTTATGATTGCTGCTTTATGTATTAGAACATTCAAAATTCATTTTCACTGAAGCTCTGCAATTGTAATTGAATTAGAGATTTAAAAGGAAGAGCTAGCTGATTAGCTATTGTGAATGTGCCAAATTTTGCCAGGTTTTTAATTAATTTATTGATTTTCTGTATTGCAAAGTTGTAAATTATCATGAGAAATTATTCTGAAAAGAAACAATATCAAAATATTTAAATAAATAAATTTGCTATACTTTATTTATGCAAGATATAGATACCCCAGACAATAACTTCACTGCTAATGTAATCATACAATACTAGGATAATTTTATCTAATTTAATTTCTAAAATATACAAGTTTCCCTGTGAACAAAACCTCTTAGAATAAAAACAAAAAACAAAAGTAAAATCCATGTAAATAAAAATAGAGAACTCCAGTAAAACCTTTGTTAATAACAGATACTAAAAGAATACCACAAGCATTTAAAAAAAAACACACACAGAGAAGTAAAACTTTTTAAAACAATATTGACTAGACGAAGAGAATACAAATACGTCCAATAAGTGCCAAAAAAAATGAGTAATAGAGTAGGCACCAGGAAGAGATTTTTTAGCTGAAGTATTCCATAAAAGAATACTGAAAAAGTCTTTTTCTGAGCAGTCATATCTCAATAGAAAGACTCTGATGGTGATATCAGGCTCAAGAGGAATATATGGAGGATGTGTTTGTTCAGATATTTGTTCTTTGCTCATCACAGAAACACGTAGTTGTTAAGTAAGGGGTCCATGTACCCCAATTTCACATTCATGAATACTGTTTATGGAATTTATGAAGCACTAATTTAAAATTTGAGAAAGGAAAATCAGTGACACTGGAATACATCTATTGTAAAATAATTGCTTAATAGTAGCCATGATTACGGTAATATTTCAGTTTCCTTTCTGTACCCTTGAATTTCTTTAAAAAAAATTACAGGAACACATTTGTCTATAAGAAAGAATTTTGAGTACAAATATGACAGCCTCTCTTTGTTTCAAGGAAGGCTTTTTGCATTAGTTTTTTAAATACTGCATGAAATAATTTGGCAAGACAAGATTGATGACGATATGGAAGAAAAGGATAATGATTGGAAGAAGAGTGATTCCTCCTCCTCAAACATAATATGTAACTTGCTTTACACAAGTTCAGTTTTAATAATTTGCTATTCCTACCGCAGAAGGAGAATATGTTAATCACAAAGAGGTTACTGGAACAAAAAAGTTAACTTTCTTGTTTTCCATATGAAGAGTGTTTTTAAATATCAATTTTATAAAATCCTTCACAGGATCAAAACTGCTACAACCACTGATTTTGAAAAATCTTGTTAAGGTAAAACATCATTATAATTTTTCTAATTAACAAAAATATTGCTACACATGATTAGCTACTAGTAACCTAAGGAAGATCTTGAATATATACATATACATGCAAATACGTAGACATAAACACATTAGATTGAAAATGTGTATATGGGATCAGGAATATGCATTCAAGAGGTCACTCTCAAATAATCTGTAAAAGTAGTGGCAGGTTTCATAACTTTCAAAAGGCAACACTGTATAATCAAAGTAGACAGAATTAATCTTGATTCACATGCTTAGGCCAACATGCAATCAGACTATAATTTCTTCTGAAACTAGATACGGTATGCATTTTGTCATTTCAAGTCTTTTTAGAAGAAGCTTTGTTTAAATGCATGACAATTGATAATCAACCTAATTACAAGCTAATTGTTGTACTTTTTTTTTGCTATTTTCCTATACCACCCCAATTTTTGTAAACTGAGTGGTAGGCAGCAACAAGAAAGAAATAAAGGAGGGGGGGAGGGAGAAACCAGAATAATTCTATAGACAAAACATCCATTGAAACAGAACTGCCATCGTGGTTTTTTTAAATGGGAGCTATGTTGGAGCCTGTCAGCCCTTCAAGGTAGTCCCAACAAGAAACCAAAACCGTTCTCACTAATATTACTTTCATTGTCAGGTTACAGTAACAGAATCTTACATGTCTGAAAGCACATCTCTCCCCTCTTGACTTACTTTCCAGGGAACTAGGGAGGGTTCCTTCCGAGTCACTTGCCACACTCCTATTCGTTCTGCAGGCTGAGATCTCTTATCTGGCCATTCCCGTGTCTGTGGCTCTTCCTTCTCTTATGTCTTATATATATATTAAGAGATATTGCCAAGGGGCCACTGTAGGACCAGATGGACTTCTATAGGATGGGAATTCTAGGGTATTGAGGTTATGACTCAGAAGGCCTGATGTCCAGCTGATACCCTCTGGATTTCATGTAAGCCTGGAATTCTCAGCAAGCCCTTTCTGGACGGGCAGAATCATTACTAGCAAGACAGATCCACTTCCATGTTATACAGGTCTACATACAGAAAGTGAATTGGACCAGAAGTACTTGACCAGCCAATTGAATGAGCTCTAAATGTAATTCTACAGTAGCAGATTTCTACAGCCAGCAGTCCAATTGCTGAATTCTGGATAAATTGATGTCTTCAAGTAATCTTCAAGAGAGCTTAATACAGTAATCTAATTGTTTGACGATCAAGGCATGTAAGACTTCTTGATCAGGTACATTCATAACTGATTACCACCTGTGGTTGCATGAAGACTCCCCTGTAACAACTTCTACCTGCTACTATAGCCAAGAGCCATGATTTGAATCCCTTTCACTTAACATAAAACCCCTAAAACAAACTGAAAATAAAACATATTATGAGTCCTATAGGCCAGGAACAAATTTGTTTGGCAATTTTATATTTGATTTTACATTATTAAACCAATTTTATGAAATGAAAAAAGTAACCTATCAGAAGCTGTGATCCTACAAAGTCTTAATTTTTGGACCAAAAATAACATTAACATGCATATCAGAAAAAAGTGCATATCAGAGGAATATATCTTAAAAATGACATTTAAAATGGAAGATTTTAAGAGCTATTTGTCAAAAAATATTAGGTAAAATGCTAGTTTAGTGTAGTGGTACTAACTTAGAAACTGGGAAGCTGTGAGGTCAAGTCCTGCCCTAGACGCGAAAGCTGGCTGGGTGACTTTGAGTCAAACACTCTCAATCCAACTCATGTCAGAGGGTTGTTGTGGTTGACAAAATAGGAGGAGGAAAGAATATTGCATAGTTTTGCTGCCTTGAGTTATTTATAAAAATAATATAGGCAAGATAAAATCTAAAAAAAATAATTATATAAATTTAAAAAAAAATGCAGGAAAATACATATTCATAAAATAAATATGGACGCAAATTATGAAGTAAGATTCTAACTGGTATTTGGAAACTAAATAATTGTGACTTATCTTTCTTTAAAAAAAAATAAGAAAGAAAGAAACAATACGCCCTGGCTAAAAATTCATTTGGAATATTGATGAAATCTAGAATTAAAAACATCTTTATCAAACAAATTCCATTATAAAAGAATCAATATATCAAGGAACTTTTCTTAAAGCTCAAATTACTTTTTTTACATGGACAAATAATTTCAGTTACATATTATTATGTATGTTATGTCAGAATCAAATTCAGTCACAAAAAACTGGACAGATCAACCTCAAACATATCAGCCATAAAAATAATAGCAACAGAAATAGGAATAACACAAATGTTGTTCAGCCTGCTTCCCCGGAAAATACATTTTATGACAGAAACAGCTAAACATGTTCCACATATGTAAAAAAATGAGAAGTATCAACTTTACTTTGCTGAGAAACTCCTTCTACCTGCAAAATCCTGCCCTATATATTGCTAACATCCCAAACCGCTAGATCTTACTGGCCGTGAGTCAAACCCTCTTAATCCCCATCTAGACTCCCACAGTCTCTAGAGACCAAGACAGGATCTTCCTCCGCATGACTTTGAAGTTAAACCTCTGAGCCACCCCTTCCCAGGAAGGCTCGGGCTGTCTGAAATAAGGCTGACGGGCAGCTATTTGTGAATGCTACAAGGGTGGAGAAATATTGATGATTCGCCATCTTTATTGTCACAAGATAGGCCCCCAGAGCAGCTT
>JANHFL010001149.1:131560-141802 GCA_032468155.1 Oxyrhabdium leporinum | reverse complement strand
GTGTTGGAAGTTAGCACCCACCCCTCTCCTAGAAAAATGAAATATTTTAGGAAATATTACAAAGGCAGAATATTTCCTCTAAAAAAGAAATATAACAAACATGGAGGCAGAGCTGAGTTTCCCCCCACCTTTGTTAATGGGCCATCAAGGACTGAGCCAACCTTTTGTTTTTGTAAAGCTACCATAATGGGCTTTTAAATACTTTTGCGAAGGTCTATTTTACACTCAAAATGGCAGCTTTGTTGTGCTTGGAATTCCATGCTTAAACCAAACATTTTTTGAAAAATTGATGTTGCAGGCTTTCTCCCTCACTGAAATTAGTGGCAGGGAGCAACTTTACCAGTTTTTGTCACATTTAACAGATTAATAGAGTTGGCCACGCCCACTCAGTCACATGACCACCTAGCTATGTCCACCCAGCCAGTCATTAGGGCAGAGAACCTGTTGCTAAAAAATTTGAAGCCCAAACCTGGCTTCTTCTCAGAGCATTTTCTTCTCTGGAATCTACCTGTTTCACTAGTGTCCTTCTCCTCTCCAGAGGACACAATAGTAACAGCTAGTTTTTCAGAATTTATTGATGTATTGATTTATTGCTACTGTTTTTGCCAGATTTGAGGCCTATTTCTCCAGTGTGTGGGAGGCTTTCCTCTCCCTGCATAAAGGAGAGAGGAACCTCAGCACACTGGAAAAACAGATCTCAAAACCTCTATTTCCCCCTTTTACAAACTTCCCTGCTGGTTTCCTTAGAAGTCAGCAGAAAAGATTGCAAATGACAATCACTTGATTTGACAACTGGTCATAAATGTTAGTGTGCCAAACTCCCAGAATATGGTCATATGGCTGGGGCGGGAGGATGCTGCAAGATTTTACAATGCCTAGAAGTGCTTCCATGGAAGACTACATATATTACACTTGTCTAGAGTTAACTAAAATGCAGAGAGAAAGTTTAACTTGGGTAGAAAAGTAGGGCATAATCAAAGACATATTTTAATTTACTTACTCGCTTATGGTCTGACTTTCTGGCCTTTCTTTACTGGTGAAAATATCCCATTAAAGCATGAATTTAATATGGAACTCAAATGCATTGATACTCAGCCAGGCAAAGCAACCTTAACTTGAAGAAATGACTGAATAACTTTATGGTTACTATGGGATATATTATAACTTTTATAAGATATAAAGGCTTCAACGGTTTTATTTTACTGAACATCTTGTTGAAGCATAATAATGACTGTGGCAGATGGGAGTTGTAATTCAATGTATAACTGAAGAGAAAAACCAAATACAAATGTATTAGATTGACTCCTGACCTCTGGAACATCGTGCCATTGGAGGCGAGATCTGCCTCAACTCTCTTGGCCTCCTGAAAAGGTCTCAAAACCTGACTTTGACAATTTGCTTGGGGTTCTGACCAAGGTGTTCCATGCTGGAGTGGCTAGTGGACCAACAAAGAAGACCCCATCTCTGTTCCACTTGTATACCAGTTCCTAGTTTTATTCAATCGTTAATTTTAATATTTCTATATTTTTGCTTTTATTATAAGCTGCCCAGAGTCATTTGATAAGGAAATGGGCAGCATACAAATTTAATAGAATAGAAATAATAGAAACAGAAGCAGAAATACAAGATACTCAGATTAGCAATAATACTTCTAAAAAAGAACTGTAATTGATTTGCAAATCAAATAAGTATCAACAGTTTGCATTTTCTGCAAAAAAAGGCAAACATGATTTCAGCCTGCATAAAAAGAGTTATATTTTCAGAATCAGAAGTAATAATTCCACTCTATTTTGTATTGGTCAGTCTCCATCAAGCCAAGTACTATATACTAATTAAAAGCAAGGCTTCAAAATAGAGCAACTTCACAACAGAGATAAGAGGATTGAAAACTAAATCATATGGAGAGAAATAGAGGGAATTGAAAATAATTAGAGTTGAGAAGAGAAAGTATGATAACACTCTTCAAATATATATAATACAAACAACTAATTATTTATCAACATTCAGGGCTTCCAAAGTTGACCAAGGGGATGCTAGCTGTTGACTATGGCTATAGTTATGAAGTGGCAATTTTTTTCTTTATTGTCTTTTAATCTAGGAAAAAGGATTCTCTCTACTAGACCATCTAATGCATTTCTATATAACTTATTTATTCATCAGAATTACTTTTAACGTTTAGCAATAAAGTGTGCAGTAAAGCATTTTCCCAGAAAATACACTTTGCAATAATATTTCAAATTATGTTTTCATTTAAAAAAACATTAGTTGGTCTGCATCTTTGTCTTCAGTTTCATTACTGGGAAACAATATCATTTAAAATTTAGGATTAGTCTTCTATTTATCAAATTATCTCAGTTATAAACTCAGGTACTCAGAGTTTGTGACAAGTATACAAACATGTGGGGGAGTGTGTGCAAGAGAGGGAAGCAAGGCTTGGGGAGGGTGTGCAAGAGTATAGGGAAGGCAGGGCAAGGCTCAGGGTATGTGTGGGAAGATGCATGGGAGGCATGGCTAGACTTGGGGTGGGATGCAAGGATGCACAACAATGTGAGGGAGGCATGATGAAGCTTGAGGAGGGGTGTGTGTGTATGTGTGTGAGAGAGAGAGAGAGAAATGCAGTGAAGCTCAGGTAAGGTGCATAAGGGTATGAGGGAAGTAAGGCAAGGCTCAAGGAGGATGCAAAAGGGTGCACAGAGGTGCAAAGGAAGTGTGACAAGGTTCAAGAGTGTGTAGGAATACAGGAGTGGTAGAGAAGGTTGGCAAAGCTCAGGCAGGGTGAGCAAGATTGCAGAACTGACCAGTGTAGTGCAACTGCACAAGGGCTGAGAATGTGTGGGGGTGGAAGACATGTACACCAGTGATTTATGACTTTTCCAGCCAACTTCCCCAATGACTTTCTGGGGAAGCCAGCCAGGAAAGTCGTAAATGGCAATAATGTAATAACAGGGCATTATGACCAGTCAGGTGAACCATTTGCCAAATACCCAGATCACAATCACGTTACCACAATGGAGGGATTAGCCAGACCAGTTATAGAGATAGCCAGACCAGTTGTAACCAGCATTTGTTCAGCACCATCATAACTTCAAACAATCACTGACAGAATGGTTTTAAGTCTCAAATTACCTTACTGGGTGTTAATTACTACTTCAAGCATTGTATAATTATTCTTTCAATCAACCCCCACCCCAAAAGAGCTACAATCCTTGATATTTTAATATATTCCAAATATGAGAACTATAAATGTGCTTTTTAAAAAGTGATGGACAGGCATTATTGCATTTAGAAATTAGAGAAGAATCATAAGCCTAGTCTCTTTTTTTCATGGTCAGTATTATCAAGAAAGCAGAAGTAATGGTGACTCACAATGAATTTTACTTTGCAGCAGAGAGCAGGACAGAGACAATGTCAAAAACAGATTATTGCACTGTTGCAGTTGATAAGTCATGGATAATTGGCTATCTAGCATTACTGCATAGGGTACTCAATTTATTAAAGAAAGTTTCACAATGGCATAGTTGAAGTCTGATTAATCCTACCTGCAAATAAATTCAGTCACCCATTATACTGCAAATACAAACATATCACTGTTTGTCAGAACTCTTGAGTCTGGATAGGGAGAAAACTGTATTTGTGTATCCCAAAACCTGACCAAAATACAAAAAGAGAGAGACATGGCCTCCTCCTGATATGATCGGATTTTACCAAATATTTTCTAGAGGCTTTTGGCACAGGATTCCAATTATCAGACTTTTTTTTAGGATTTCAAGACTATTATCAAGCTTGGCATTGGAACAGCCATAGTTGAATGCAATCAAGATGGAAGATGAAAATTCTTATGGAAAGGAATGGAATGCACATAGCTGCAATAGGAAGTTAGTAATGATATAAGCTGACCAGAATTTAATTGTGATTAGGAACACATTTTTCCATCTGCTCTTTTTATAGAAGATTGGTACCTTCTTTTTGTAATTGATTCAAACACATCTGCTTTAGGTAAATGGAAAATGTACTAAATGTAACTGCTTTGCATGAAATTCTATGATTGTCACAGTACAAGTGCTTTAAAAATAATTTCAGGGTTATCTCAACATTGTCCTACTTTTAACAACCATCTGATTTCATAGTTGAAGAGGTTACTTATTACTTGATTTGTGATCAACAAATTCCATGCATATTTCTATTGTGCAATAGGTCGCACTACCAAATGACTGAAAACAATTACTTTTATGATAAGTGCTAGAAAACATTGGAAGTAGCAGTAGTAGATTTCTAGAAAGTTAGCAAAATCTTTTTCTGCAGTTGTGTGCTGAAAACTATTTCCAGTTTGATATTGGAGAAGTCTCCTGAAAATACCATGGACAGCCAATAAAAAAAACAAACAAATGGATCATACAATGAATCAACCCAAAGTTCTCACTTTAGGCACAAATGGCCAGGATTCACTTATCCTCCTACTTTAGACCTATTATGCAGATCTAGCTCTCTCTAGAGAAGATTCTAATGCTGGGAAAGGTGGAAGGGAAAGAGACCACCAACAGCAAAGGTACAATAGGTGCATGATTGAAAGACCTGAAGGATCATGGAGAAAATCTCAGTGGTTGCTAAGAATCAACACCAACTTGATGACTATATAATCCAATGAAATTTGTAATTTGAATGTGCTTTTATTTCATTATTCATTTTTAGGATATTTTAGATGTTTTAAATTAAAACCACTTACATAAGCAGAAATATAAGCATAACAATTTTAAAAAAAATCTACTGAAATGTTTTTTTTAATAAGAAATGCCTACTCATGGTATAAAGTACTGCAATTAGGTGGGTATCAAGGTTAGCTATGAACCTTTTTAGTACAAACACTGCATCAGTGTAAAGCAGAAGAGTCTTATAAAAATCAATTTGCAATACCACAATTTCTATCCACTCAACATGACTTTGAACAAGCAGGAGAACTGAACTACTGCTATAATATTCAACCTTCACTTGAAATTTATCTTGAGGGCAGAAAATAATTGGATGTCGCACCTATTAACTCAGTTTCATTCTGCTAATTATCCTACAGTAACAATCTTGGTTTTTCTCCCTCATCACTGTATTTGGAGATGGATTAATGAATGCACTGGTGAAATTATTTTGAGGGCTATCAAATAATACACTAAATCAAACTTCTGTGAGTATATCTACTTCAGCTGGCACACCAAGGACAACTTTCATATCAAATGTTTCTAATGAATTTAGAAATAATTGAAATACTCTATCTCTACCTCAGTTTCTTATTTAAGCCTCAAATTAGCCTTTTCTTTATATATTCTTTATTGTAATATTCTCAATTTTCTTTAGTGGGCCATGCTTATTAGTTGATGAACTTGCACAAATTACTGACCAGAATTCTTTTCTTATTTATTTCAGAAAGTAAAACTATTTGTATGGATTAAATACATCTTTGCTACACCACAAAGCAGGAGATGTGAGGACATATGCACTATAAAATTAATATACTTCTGTAACAAAGTTAACTATATAATATTTGAGTAGCACCAGAGAAGGCCAGTTAAAACATACACAGAAAAAATGGATAGCAAGAAATCCAAAATGACAAGAACAGAATTGGAAAACAAAAGAGACAATTCAAGGCACAAAATGAATTAAGAGAAACCAACTCAACTGAATGCTTTGTGACACACAATAATTGTAGGAATGTTATTAAAATTAGAAACAAAAAAGGACCTATAAATAGAGCATAATATCCTATTCTCCAATTTTGAATTAATGAGATTTCTTCAGTTAACATGACTGTATAAACCATCTATTTCATTTACCTACTATCATACTTATATTAGACGCAAATGGATAAGTAGATTGATAAAGGATTTTTTTTTACATTTTATATCCCACAATGTATTATGTGTTTAATTTTTAAAAGAAATTAATTCAAGTGTCAACAGCATAATCTTACTTCTAACTATCAGATTTCAGGATACAGTACATCAATACCATATCAGTATAGTATTACACTTCCATCTGGTATAAAACCTGATACTATTTGGTTGAGATCAGCTATTTCCAATGATTTTATGACAATGGGCAGCTGCAGAAACCTTTTTGGAAGCACAAGTTGAAATAAAACATTATAATTTATATATGTTTATATTATATGTTTATATTATATTTATATATGTTTTGTGCTTTGCTACAAATCTCTGTAATTGTTGGTATTGTTGGTAATTGTATGGTCAGCACTATTTAGTACAAAAACATAGTGATATTAAGAAAAGATTTGATAATTTCATATGTTAGATGTTCTAAAAGAGGAAAAGCTACATAGAGCAGCAAACTAATCTACCTAATTTATTATCTACACTGATTGGTAGCTGGCTCTCCAGAGTTTCTAACTCTGCCTGGAGAAGACAAAGATTCAGTCTGAATTTTCTAACTCCACTACTGAATATCTTGTTTTTCTTTGATTTTGGAAACATTGGTGAGCATTCTCAAGAGAGATGCTGTGGCATCTACAGGGGGTGTTTTCTGCAATGGAAACAAATAAACCACCAGGATTGGTAGATCACCTTATTGCCACAAAGTACTGAAAGTATATATGGTCATTATACCATTGTGACAACCACAACAACAAATCTAATAGTAGCCTAAGACTTTTGCAAAGTACTGTACACCTGTTGTTTCTCAATTAGTAATATTGTTTGCATTATTTCAGTTTTATACTACTAATATTCTCAAAGCTGCAGATTTCACATTGGAATGCCAGATTTTGTGAGAGTATTTTGTGTAGAGAGCCATGAAGGTGACCTTGAGCAGGAGGGACATAGGCAGCTGTGGCTACATAAATAAAAGTCTATTTTAAGCCTAGGCTTAAAAGCATGAGTAAGAAGCATAGACTGACTCCTCCCTAACTTATTACAGTATAGGAAGAAAGAGAGGAAGAACTCAGGTTTTCAGACCTTCAATGTAGGCCAGGTGAGAAATAAATTTCATAACTTTATTGTTACAGGTTATAGGAACAGAATCAGAATGCCTGAGTTCTCTCCTCACTCCCTCTTACAAATTACAATTTCTGGTAGTTCTGATGAAAGAACAGCTTGTCAAGATAAGATAGACTTGACCATAAAATATTAGGCAATGCATTTCTTTATATGTAAACTTGTGAAAAGGCACTCTCACTACTACTTTGTAACCACCTTCCAAACTATATATCTGTCCTTTTTAAAGGAGTGGAACCCATATTAGCAATTTCTTTTAATCAGGAATGAACTACAAGAGTCAACCTCAGTTTATTATATATGCAGATCTGCTAACAGAATTATGGCTACCTCAGTTTTATAGTATAACTAATTTCACCAAATATTAACCAATGAAAAGTGTAAGCTTTAATAATTAAAGCCATATGACAAACATGATATCAGTTTAGCACCTAAAAGTAGAAAGATTAAATGAGTCAAAATTAAATGTTATATTTTTTCATCATTTCAAACCACTTCAAATTACTAAAGACTGAGTGTCTCAGCCTGAATTTATTTAAATGTAAGTTACATAGCATTAACTCATTATGTTTATCAGCTTACATCCCTGTAGCTGTTCATGAAAAGAAAATTACAATTTGAAATGTATACAGTGGATGTCAACCACAGTGTGATAGTTTAATTAATCATTACAGGCCAAGACTTAATTTTTAATGCAGAAACTTAGCTTAAAAGACTTTAGCACAGAAAATGTTTTTGAAGCAAGAGAATAAAGAGATTTTTCAACTTTTAAAACAGTTTTCAAACTAGACAGCTACAAAATGAAATGCCATTATTATCTACCCGATGATCCTACAAAAGACTACAATGTTTTGCAAACACAATTTGATGATCATGGTATTTTGAGTGATATTATTGCCAGTATCTCAATTTATTCCCAGTCTATCCACTACATAATACTGCCTTAGTCTTCTGGGAAAAGTTACTTAGAACATTAATGGGAAATAGATTTTTTAAAATTTATTTATAATGAAATCTTGAAGACTGGAGGCACAAAAAAAAAATAGGTAATGAAATTATATATAGAGATGCTTGAATCAACAATTTTCTTCTATTATGAATGAGGACAAGGTATTTCCTGAGTACTATTTAATGCCTCTATCATGTACAGAAATAAACTTTTGTAATAGATTTCATCTTTATTTCACCATTTATTCAAGGTTATAAAGCATAATTGACAATATTCATAAATATAAACATAACTATAAAAGTCAACATGTCTACAAATCTACAATGTTTACACACATACTCAAAATCAGGAGAGGGTCACAACGCTTGGATTAGTGATAAAAAGTGAATTAGGACATTTCACATATATGCCCATGATCAGGATTTTGTTTCTCTTTTTGAGTTCTATGATAATTTTTGACTGTTTTGACTGAATTAAGTATATGTTAATGCGGCTTTGATGCATCCTCCCCCAAGTAACAAGAAATAGTGCCACTGGTTTTTGAGAAACTATAACTGAAGAGAAGTCCGAGGGCTCCAATAAAAGGAGTTCACTGTCATTCCATTATATAACTCTATACTTTTCTGATCAATGACCATAATAAAGATATGCTCTGTTTCATGTTTTTGTGATGGATCTTTGCGACAGGTGGCCTTCAGGTCCCAGAATTCCCCAGTCAATATGGCCACTGCTAAGAATTTTGAGAAATGAACTCCACACATCTCAAAGTTGCCCAGATTGGGAAATGTTGGGTTAGATCAATATTCTCAGGGTTTTCATCAATTCCTCATTCCGTTGTAATCATGATACATACATTTTTGGTTCTCAGCTGCCTCCTTCTTTCTCCAAGTAGATTTAAGTAACTTAGGCTTTCCTATTCCAGTGCTATTTCTTAAATAAAGCACATCATTATTTTCTTGTATATAAACACCAGTCTCAAGTGTTTTTTTATAAAACTTATAACATTGTTACTGTTTTGTTACAGTTATAAACTTGTAACATTACTGTTCCTTCATTTCTCCATATATTATTTCCTCTGAAGAAAGTTCCCTGCTAACAAATAGTCACACTACAATAGCAAAATACTATGTCCCTTTTCCCCAACTACATGCTCTCCAGATATTTGAGACTGTACTTCCCAAAATTTCCAATCAGCATCTGAGAACAAGAAGGCGGCTTTAAAAAAAATGTATATATAACATTATCTCAAGCATCCTAAGTTTTGCTCCTGGGGCATTAAGACTGTTTAGGAGGAGGAGGAGGGACACTTTAAACCCAAATCCCTCTTATATACCTTCCAGAAATGTGTTTATCAAAACAATTGACAAGGCAACCCAGGTGTTTTATAGACACTAAGCTGTTTCTCCTATTATTAGTTTGCTGCCAGCAATGTTCTTTCCACCTCCCACTGCCTTTTAGATGAAGTGAACACAGAATAGATTTTTTTTTTTGGGTAAGGCTGTTCTTTTACTTTTGGCAGCACTGGGAAACAAAATTGCAAAGAGCAATCTGAAAAAAAAAAGAGCAATTCTGTAATCTTGAAATTACCATTATTTTGCACTCTCCTGCCTTAAGGGGCAAAAACTGTGTGAACTCCCTGGTCTCTTCTTTTATGAAAGACGTTTCGTTAGGGACATGCAATATGAAATGTCAGTCTCTCCATTCATCAAATTCAGCATTCTACTCTCATATATATATATTTATTCCTAACCTCTCATACAGTACAGGCATGTATCTGCAGGCAATTAGGAAGAGATAAAATAATTGGAAAAGATATATTTCATTTTGTACTTTTTAATTAAATTTGCAGATGTAACAACATAAACAACTCAATGAAAACATATTGGGAAGGGCAGGAAACTGCCAAAAGTCTAGTGGCAAAAAAATGTACAGTAATAAAAGGAAATGAAACATCCAGCAATGTATCACCATAATCTGGACATTGTGATTTCTTGACAGCATAACGTTTTGTTTTTAGGAGAGTAGCAAAATCTATTTACTTTTGCCATAAGAGATTAATGGGTAATTTCTAAGAAGCTGCAATTTTTATTTGTGCTATATTATGTCCAATGTGCTGCATCTGCATCCCCCAATAGTTAGTAACAAAGTATAAGTTTCCACAAAACTGATTTCAGAAACTGTATGCCAAAATGGAACACAATTGCTGTCAGGCCCCCCACACCTTCCAACTCAAGAAAGTAGAACTCTTGAAATGTTGAATTTCAAACAGGATACTTTTTATTGAGCAGAAGTGAT
>JANHFL010001149.1:114201-124595 GCA_032468155.1 Oxyrhabdium leporinum | reverse complement strand
GCTGGGGTGGGGGGGGGTTGGACTAGATGACCTACAAGGTTCCTTCCAACTCTGTTAATCTGTAATCTGATGCAGTACCCCAGAAAGACATAAAATATTCTCAGATGACAATCACCATACTTCCATCCCTGCCCAGGGGTCTCAACTCATTGCTGAATAAATCACTCGTGAGGGAAGCCTTATTACAGACCAATCTGGCATTTAGTAGCAACAGCCAAAAGCCAGGGTCTCTGAAGGTCTGCTGACAAAGTACCAGAGCTGAGATGAGGGAGCTGGAATTCAAAACTGGTATAAGACAAGTGTACTGCATCTGGAGTATGATCCACTCCCTGTTTCCCACTATACCGTATCTTCCTATGCTCATCGCCACCATAATATTGTAGTCTATCCCTGTCCATCCAAGTCAATCTCATCCTAAAATCTATTCTCCTCCCCCCTTCCCAAGACCAGGAACCTCCCATTTTCCTTATTAACCACTTCAGAAGGAGAAACTGGGTATTCCAATGCACTTAGCTTCACTAACTCTCAAACCCCCAAAACACACATCACAACAAACATGAAGACAGCATCATTCCCATCACCATCTTACCAAAAGGAAGTTTCTCAAGGATCTGTGAGTTCAAAAGGATTTCTTTTAAGTACTTCCAAAGCCTCATTAAACATTTTTTGCAAATATTGTTGTAAGTTCAAAAATATTTTTTTTTGAACTGCAGTCTACAACATTTTCAAATGACTTTTAGGGAAAATTTAACATGACAAAAAACAACATCTTGCTCTATACCATGCAGCTATAAGAAAATAAAAGCAATTCCAAATTAGAAAATTATTGGGGAAAAACATCACAGTAAAAAGGTTTAAAAAAATGAAAATAGCTAATCTTAATTAAGAACAACACTTATAAAATATAGAATAGCATTAACTTAAGAGTTGTCATCACAAGAAAGAAAACATATCAATATCTGAAGTTGTCAAATATATAAGTTCTGTTTGTGGATCATAACAAACCATGTTCCCATTTGGCTGGGTATGACAATCTAAGAGTTCTGGTTTGTTCTTCTATGAAAATTTCACGGACTAAAAGAGTTCCTGGTTCCTATTTTGCATATCATGACATTCCATTGTTACTTGAGGTGCTGTTTATTTCTTAGCTAGCAGGAAACTAAGAGGGAGCATTAGCGCCTCTTCTAGGGCGCCTGAGATTGCTTTCAACTTGTAGCTGAACATTGAGATTGCCTAAGTAAGCTCTTGGGTAGTTTGTTTTTTTTATTTTAGGTTGAAGGATTGAGGGAGAGGTAGAATTTAGAATGTAACAAAATTAATTGCTGTAAAGAGCTTGTTTATATTAGAGACAACCCATGGCTTAAAAGCTGAAACTTGTCAGTCCTTCCCCTCCCCTCAAAAATATAGTATTTTTATAAGCAATTACTCAGAAAAATCACGCTCAATGTGTTTGTTCCTACTGCAATTGTGAGTCAAATGGGATGATCAGCTAAAGCATTATGTAGACCTTTCTTCTCAATAACTTCTATTCTCCTAATTATGGAAATAGCAGCACTGTCTGGATATGACATAAATTACATCAGGCTGAACTTTTATCTATAGGTACTATATTACACTTTTTAAAAAGGAGAAAAGTTGAGGGCGGGAACTGTGTTCAATTTATCTCAGCACTTCTTAAATGAATAATGAATAACAACATGAACACACATGCTCCTTGCCTAAGGAATGCATCCCATGTTTGTGTATAACATCAAACCATTCCGACATTATTTTATGAGCATATCCTTTATGTAAAGAGTAGTGCTTTGGGACATATTATGCAAATGTTTTCCTAATCATATATTTTAAAAGTAGTCAGTTGAAATTAATAAATGCTAAGTAGGAACTATAGTTGTTTGTTTAGACATCTCTATTTCTCATCTTGCAATGGAAACTATTCCAAAAAAACCCAATACCAATAATTTTACATTTCTTAAGGCTGGCACTAAATGTCAAGGTCATTATCACAGTGACAACAAAGCAAAGGAATACAAGAATAGGAGAGCTTTAGCTGAATTTTCGATGCCAGGCATGTCATTGCATTGAATACGAAATGAAACATATGAACATTAAAATAAAGGAATGCATCTGCACTAGTAATTCACAACCGGTGGCCCACTAGAAAAAACATAGCAGCTCTATAGAAACCAAGGAAAGATAAAATACACCTTATTTTGCTGATTGCAAATACAAATTAGGATTTGTAAAGTGCCTAGTTGCTCCACAAGGCACAAATCAGTGGAACACATTCAACTTGATGATCACAGTGTAAAATTACAAGAGTTTCACCCAGACTCAGACAAATATATTTTGAGCTTCAGATATAACATAAAAACGTAAATACTGATATAATGCAGTAGTAATAGCATCAGCTTAAGGTAACATGCATACAGATAGCCAAAAGTATTGGTAACCATCCACTTTTTCCTCAAAGAAAAGGGATTCTGGAGCAAAACATAATGCCCTGTGTCAGAAAGTTGTCTTAGTCCCAGGTTATGGGCCCTCCAGAAAGAGAATGGTTCAAAACATACATCCAAGAAAATCCAACAATGTTAGAAAAGCAGATAATGGATTGCTCTGAAGTGGCCTGCTATGAGGCCTGATCTGAATCCAACAGAAAATTGATGGAAAACACTAAAATGCAGTTGAGAAAAACAACCATTAAAGCTAGAAGAGCAAATTGCCAGTTGAAAAATGTAGAAGCCTTACTCAAAACTATAGAAAGTATTTGATTGCAGTTATCGCTTCAAAAGAATATGCTACAAAAAGTACATATGGAATAACAATAATTATGTACATACCATATTCTGGTAAATAATAATGGAAATGAAAATGGCAAGTTATACATCAAAAGCAGGAGACTGCTCCACGTTCTATGGAAGAATTTTGGATGCCATTTATGTCAGTTTCAATTTATTTTACAGCAGATTGAGATTTTTTGTGAAAAAGTCGGGTTGTCTATATTTTTGGCAATATCTATCTCTAGTGTAAAAAAAATCATAAATTAATATGAATATGAATCACCAACATATGACTTTATTTGGACTAATTTAAATAAATTAATTTACTGTCTGAACAGTAAGCCTTAAAAATAGCCAGTAAACACCGCCCCCACTCCTAAAGCGGTGCTTCTCTCTTTCACCCATTTCCTTTTTCCTCAGCATTAATTAAATAGGATAAATAATAAATAAACTGTAATATTTTACAATTCATATTTTTTCTCATAGGGAAAGAACAACTCCATTAAGGATGAAAAGATAATATAAGTTGCCTCCCCTAAACTTCAAGCAATAGACGAGACAGCAAATAAAACTTATGTCCTAGCCCGGTAACACAATTACTGAATTACTCTACCCACTTTCCCAGAACCATGTTGGTACTCTGCTTCATCCACACCCATCTGTTTGGATTCTTAAAGCTGCCCTTCAGATGTTAGGGAAGTGCTGTAACTTTTTTTTAGACCAGAGTTTATAGGTAACATTCCTCCTCAGACATGCTTTCAAGCAACAAAACTGCTTCTTTAAAATGCAGATCCCTCTTCGTCTAATGCAGACCTGGGCATTTCACTCATAAATTCTCTAGACTTCCAGCTTTACTGCGGCTAGTAAGAACTGTGGCAGTTTTTTCAGATTAAAAACAGGGCCAAAAATTGGGACAGAGGTGCAATATCTTAAATAAATAATAACAGAAATGCACGGTTTCTGTTTCATTCAGCAGGCTACTTATATATCACACTTCCAGTGGTGGTATTCAATCGGTTTGCACCACTTCAGCCGAACCAGTTGTTAAATTGCTGGCTGGCCCCGCCCCTACTTATTGGCCTTGCACGCCTTGGCTGGTGCCGTAGAGCAGGGATCCTCAAACTACGGCCCGTCGAAGTAATTAATCTGGTCCACGTGGCACGAGGCTGCCCCACCCACCCGCTGGCCACCCGCCCTTCAGCCAAGCGCAGGCCTTACGTTTGCGGGCAGCTGCAGTGAGCAGAGTGGTGCAAGCCCAGTGGGCTGCAACTGGAAGTTAAGGCCAATGGCGGGGGAGGGAAATCTGCTCCAGGCCTGCTGCACTAGGCTGAAGGCCCATCTCAGGGGGGGGGGTGGACACAGCAAGGCTCAGCCACCTTTCACTGCTCTGGGCTGGGCAGCAGTTCAGCTTTCCCGGCTGGCCACAAACCCTGATCCCCGCCTACTCTTCCCTTTCTCCCACGGTTGGTGGCAGAGAGGAAGACGAGATACTGCCGCTCACCCCCCCCAGCCCACATCTCACCCCCCCCCCAGATTCTGCAGCTGCTGGGCCTCAGCTGATGTGGCTGCCAGCAGCCAGGTTACATGAGGCTGCACCGCCCACATTGCTCCTCCACCAGCTGGCTTCCCCCACCAGCCCACAACCTTTGGCCAAGCACGGGCCTTACTTTCGCGGGCAGCCGTGGTGAGCAGAGAGCTGCAAGCCCCACGGGCTGGAACTGGAAGGTAATGCCAAAAGCAGGAGAGGTAAATCTGCCCCGGACTTGCTGCACTAGGCTGAAGGGCCACCTTGGGGGGTGGGCTGTGGATAGCGAGCCTCAGCCACCTTTTGGGCCTGCCTCTTGGCTTCCATGGGGTCTCTGGGCACCTGCCACCTGCTCACCCTCCCCTCCGACTTGGGTTCCGCCTCCAGCCTGCGATCGCAGCATGCGTTGCCCAGTGCAGCACTCTTCCCTGAGGGCCGCCTGTTCACCCACCCACTGGCCAGACTGGCCCACAAACGGCATGTCACCTTGCACCCGTCCTTGGCCTCCTCCCGCCCGGTGGCTTCTTGACACGAGCAGAGGCTGCTGGTTGGAGCGAGGGGAACCGCAGTGCTGGGCTCCCGTGGCTGCGAGTGCCAAGGCATAGCTAGAATTGGAAGAAAAGGCTGCACGGCTGTGGCGGAAAGAACTGGAGCAACATCTGGCAGCTTGGATGAGAAGGTGCGAGCAAGGCGGCGGCTGCTCTCACCAGTAACTGAGCCCACTACACCAATTGGAATAAGGCACAAATTGGCACAGTGGGCTCAATTACCAGGGATGCCAAGGACAGGCATAAGATGACACACCGCTTCCAAGCCAGTTTGGGCAGGGACCGGAGAGCCGCATGGGGACGGCTCACCCGAAAGAACTACAGCAGAGCCTTGCAGCTTTTATCTGCCTGCTAGCCTCCGGGTAAGGCCCCTCCTCCTCCTCCTCCTCCTCTCCCCTTTCCCTTCCTGCAGTGTTCTGTTTTTCCAAACACCTGGGCCAGGCTAGGCAGCAATTCCCAGGGAGGCGCCCCTACTGAGGAGACTCAGGTTGTATCCCGTGGCTTGCATAAACCGCTCCTGCCCCTTTCGAAATGGCCACCTGACATTTCCCTCAGGCACCCAGGGCAGGCAAGCGGCTCTTCCGAGAACCGGGAGAGGAGAGGCAGGCACCCAGCAGAGACGGGATTTGGTTGCTCATTCTGCTGCGACCCCAAATGCCTTGGCTGTGGCTCATGGGTGCTCTGTCCTCTGGGGGAACCGACGCGGTGAAACACCACCTTCCACTGGCCCTGCATCCCCGGATAGAGCTCCAGGCGGAAGGGCTTGCTTTGGCCCTAGGCTGGGGCAGTGAAGAGGCAATGGTAACAGCATGAAAGGAAACCGTGCGACCAGAGGCCAGGCTGCCACAGCCTGCAAGAAGATCTTCGGTGCCACCAGCATAATGGGCCTGCCCACTCTGGTGCAAGCCCTGAAGGTGGGGGAGGCAGGGGAGGGGGCGTCAGCCTGGGGGGCAGAACAAGTGGTGGGCCTGTGAAGGGGCTGCGAAAGAACATGCTTAGGACATGGCTGCTTCCCTGGAAAAAGTGGCACAGCTGCTGACAATTGGGGGGGGAGGGAGTACCAAACGAGCAGCTTTGTGGCTGCTGCAATGAATGAGAAGCCCAGCCAATGTTTTGAGCATGGTTAACATCTCCAGCCCAATGAGTTCTCCGTTAATACTCACCACACCTGTCAATTTTCCAACTCCAGTTATTGCACCAGTGAACATCACACATCCAGTCACTATCACCTCATCAATGAATCTCCCAACACCAATGACATTAGCTGGCCCTTTAAATATAGTCATGAGACCTGTGGAAAGCATGCCTTTCCTTCTCCAGGCATTACCAACCTCTCCCCCCTAAAAAAACCTAGAGCAAAAACTTCATGCAATATTAAAAAGAATAGAAAAGAGGCCTGCTCTGTATTGTTTAATGGACTGCTAAATTGGCAAAATAGGCAGATAAATTGGCCACGCCCACCCAGTCACATAACCTGGCCACACCCACCCAGTCACATGACAACCTGGCCACACCCACAGAACCTGTTGTTAAATTATTTGAATCCCACCACTGCACACTTCTATACTAAATGAATTAGATTTGATCTTCATAAGCAAAACAGATATTAAAAATAATGTTTTTCATCTAAATGTAAAATAAGCAACTCTCAACCTTTGAAGTAAAGAAACAGAGAGGTCAAGAATGAGTATAAGGCAATTATCCATTCAGATCATGGTCTTTTCTGTTGCCAGAACAGGGAAAGAGACAATATTTGTCCATTCTTTTCCCTACCTTATGATCTTCTAAGTCTCCTAAAACATGATCCAGAAGTTTATTATTTCTCCAAAACACAGAGAAGCTGCTGCTAGGTCAGCTGAGAGAAGCAAAATAATCAACATTCATCACCACACTGTTTCTAAAAACTCTAGATCTACCCCCCAAAATCTCTGCTTGTATGTCTACCACATGCCCAGTCTAGCTATTTTGTGAGTGACAGAACAAATGAAGAATGGAAAGATTCTATAGTATCTTTACAGGTACAGTAAATGTGAGTAACGTAACAAATATATGATGATTGAAACAAATGTCACTTGATAAAACTGCATTTTATGACTGAAATGGAACAAATATGTTTAGTCTCTACTCACTCCCAGATCTTTTTAGGAGTACCATTGAAACCATTAGTTACGATAGGAATGTCAATGGCTACAATCACTAAACCACATGATCTGCAAAGTTCTTTAAAGTTCTTTAAAACAATGTCTCAATTTGAAAACAGGAACCAAGCCAAAGCTTTAAATATAAATACACACACACACACACACACACACACACGCCTCTATATAATGTGTCTGATGATAGTTGGCTCTCAGCCTGGAGAAAAGGTTCAGTTTTCCTTATTTTTATTAAGCTGTTTAATTGTGATATAATGGGAAAAATAAGAGCACTCCACAATCCCAAGGAAAAATATATAAAACTGTTCTGAAGTCTGAATTTAACTAGGTATGAAGAAATAACTTGATTGTATCAAACAGCTGTTAGGATACATTTGCCATGACTACTAATTAATGTCAAGCCCATCATTACAAAGGTTTTTTTTTAATATTAATATACAAAACAAATTACTGGAACATATTCAAGCAGGGGAGGGGTGATATACAATATAAATGGAGGTACCATGTAAAAATAGATGCCTTAGAAAAGCACACATATACCAAGCACGCAATCTCATAAGAATAAGCTCGAGAACAAAAGGTTGTATTTTATTTTTGCCAATGAACATGCTCAACGTAAATCCTTCTGATTCTACTCACAATTAGATACAGACTAAATGAGCTCCCTTTATTCATTTCCAGATACTTTGAAGTTCAAGTCCCATCATCCCTAGTCAGTGGTGGGCTTCAAATAATTTAACAACCGGTTCTCTGCCCTAATGACCAGCTGAGTAGGCGTGGCTGGGTGGTCATGTGACTTGGTGGGCGTGGCTAGCTCAGCATCACTCACGTCGAGGGGCACCTTACCTTGCCCAGCCTCTCTTTGCCCCGCCCAGCCCTGCCTCACCCCTCCCCTCCCAGCCACTCCTTGTCGTAACCGGCCTTGCCTCTCCTTGATTTACGACCATAATTGAGCCCAAAATTTATGTTGCTAAGTGATAAATTTATTAAGTGAATTTTGCCCCATTTCATGACTTTTGTTGCCACATTTCTTAAGTTAATCACTGCATTTGTTAAGTTAGTAACATGGCCGTTAAGTGAATCTGGCCTCCCCACTGATTTTGCTTGTCAGAAGGTTGCAAAAGGGGATCTCATGACCCTGGGAGACAACTGTCATAAATGTGAGACAGTTGTCAACCATCTGAATTTTTATCACATGATCGTAGGAATGCTGCAACGGTCGTAAGTGTGAAAAATGGTCATAAGTCACTTTTTTCAGTGCCATTGTCACTAAATGAACTGTTGTATGTCAAGGATTACCTGTTCAAAAATACAAAAAGCTGCTTTGCTTGCAAAAAGTTGTCCTAAATACCAATCATTAGATTAAAAATGGGGAATACACACTGAAGATCAATGAGCCACAGCCATTCTGTCTGAATACATTCCTTTTCATCAGCAATACCTACAATCCAGAGTTACAAATCAGGCTGGGTGCCAGAGCATCTTGAGGAATTAAAGTAGTTAAAATGTATCAGCAGCCAACTCTTGCTCATAAAGTGAAACCCTTTAGCAGGGGCTGCCACAAAGAAGAGGGAATCAAGCTATTCTCCAAAGCCCTGAGGGTAGGACAAGAAGCAATGGGTGGAAACTAATCAAGGAGAGAAGCAACTTAGAACTAAGGAGAAATTTCCTGACAGAATAATTAATCAGTGAAACAATTTGCCTCCAGAAGTAGTGGGATTGCCCCTTTCCACCCTTAATTGGGGGTAGAGGAAGCAAGGAGTGGCTTCAGCCATGCTGCCACTTGGGAGGGGATTCGGCCATGTTGGAAGTACACCCCAAAAGGACAGTGCCAGGAACCACCAAAGCAGTGTAAAAAGCTTTAAAAAACCCCTTCCCCTTTAAAAAAGTCAAGCCCCAGAATAAAAGGGGAAAATAACCTCCAGAGAATCTACTCAGGCTACAGAAAGTCTGGGGGGTACTGCCAAGAACCATTAACAGGTGTAACAATGTAACAGCTGTAACTGCAGAGGCACTTTCTGAAAACACTTAAGGAATAAAGATAAGCAGAATTAAGCTAGAAACAAGGCAGAGGCAGACTAGAATGTCTCCTTCCTGCCTTCCTGATAGGATTAACCCCTTAAGGTGAGAAAAACAAAAGGCTGATGGAAGGAGATTTCCAACAGTGCAATTACTTGCACTGCCATTTTTCCCTGACCTTTTGATTTTCATCATTTATTTACTGATATGGCCAACCAACCCAAACACTGAAACTCTGGGCAGTGTACAGAAAAACAAAAACACAAGACCAGCATTAGAATCCACTAAGCATCAACAGGCAATTTACCTCCTAGCCTTTTCTGGAAAGGCTCAATGATCACTTCAGCCCTGATGCGCCAGGAATACATCTGTTTTTAATGCCTTGCTGAAGACCAATAGGACTGGAGCTAACCATATGCTGGGGGAAGGAGAAGAGGGACACATTTTCCAGACGGCAGGACCCATAACAGAAAAGCCACAATTACTGGATCCCATCAGTTGGCACTGTTTCAAGAAAGACCTAATTTATATCCATGCTATTACAGCAGTGGCCCCCAACCAGGGACTGGTTCTGTAGAGAGAGGTTTTTCCATGGAGGGGGCATGGTTTTGTGTGCTGCCTGTATCCCGTGGATGGGGCTTCACTTGTTTGCACAGACTGGATTCTGGCATGCTGCAGCCCGGTGCTGGTCCAATACAGACATTTATATGATATTAAAATCTTCGTTACTTATTCAACTGTAAAAATATTTTTATATCAATCACATTTTAGATCTACCTTTTAATACAAATAGGCTACTATTAATCATCTTTATTACATTTAGCTAATATTATCAATCTTATCTATTACATTAGACCAGTTTACAACTCAACGATCACCATATTGCTTATTCAAATTATAAAGTTATTTTTATATCAGTCACCGTGTTCTACATATCATACTTTTTAATACCAGTAAGCTATTGTTAATCATCTCTATTACAGTTAACAAATATACATTTCTTCATATTAAATTTATAATTCGATTATACCATCATTCAAATTTTAATTTTTCTACATCATTATTTATGCCCCTTCTAATCCCATCCCTCTATTTCTCTTTTTTTTAAATTGTGTCCCTACTACCTTAAACCTGTTCCCTTTTCTAACCATCATCTCTTAACCACCTTATAGTTTTAATTATTCATTTCTTAGCTTGTCTCCTATATTCCTCTCTTGGATCTTTATTTCTATCTGCTTCCACATCTTGATTGCACTTTTAAGCTTTTCTCCCTTCTTTGTCCTTTTCCATTGTCTAGTTTTTGAAATATCTACTCTTGCCCCTATCTCTCTCCCATAAAAATCTTCCTGTTTCCCCAGTTTCTTTT
>JANHFL010001149.1:83280-114101 GCA_032468155.1 Oxyrhabdium leporinum | reverse complement strand
AACATCTTCAAAGAAAAACCAGAAAGTCCAGTTGCTTCTTGAAAAAAAAAAGGATCTTTGGGATAAGGATCTGACCTTGTGTCACTTAGGACATTAGAGGCAACAACTAGTGTCTTGGATTGCACATAGATGGTTATAAGGAGTCAACTCAGTTTGCAAAATAGCAGTGTTACATGGGCATGATGAGATAGCTTCATAACTACCCACACTGCTGCATTCTGAACTAAGTGAAGTTTCAAGAAGTTACTAAGACTCAAGAGAGCAGGGCCTTACAGTCCAGGAACATATGCAACAAGGCACACAAGATAAAGTTGTGCAAAGACTTTCCTGGCCACAGCTACATCTGCTCTTCAAACAGAAGCTGTAAGTCCAGGAGGACCACTGTACTACACATTAGATCTGAGTAGAGGAATATAACACTGCCAAAATTATTGAATGAAAATCTCTAGTTCCAGGATTCAAGGGACACAAAATCTACAGGCCCGCAGTCCCGGTACTATATTGCCCAGCCACATCTCCACGGCCTTCAATCACGTTGACAACCTCACTTACTTAATGATGGATAGAAATATACACATTATCTTCAGTGTACTCATGATACCATACCTCATGCCAAACCAACAAATTAACTCAGTCACTTCATATGCAGTAGATGCTTAAAAGAAGTGGGAAAATGGTAACGTCTTGAGGCACCCAACAAAGAAGAGATCTACAGCTGGGTTTTTCATCCACCCACCCACCCTTCAATCACCCACACTTACTGCAACTGGCCTTGGAAAAAGAGAATAACTGTCCTATTCCTTAAAATGGAGCAGAAGGATATCATGATCAATGATATTGAAGGCCACTGAGAGATCAAGGAGTAACAGGACAGACACACTACCAGGTTCTGCCAAGGCCATCAATGAGTTCCACCAAGACCTGTCTTGTTATAATATCAATTCAAACTGAATTCAAACTGAAAGAATCCGGATAATCCACTTTGTCCAGAACCTTTATAGCTACAATCTTTCATTTTCTCAACAAGAAGAAATCTATTGAAATCCCCTAGATCCAACAACAGTTTGTTAAGGAGGAGGCACACAACTGCTTCTTTGAAAGCCAGCAAAACCATTCCTTCTTTTCAAGAAGCACAGACCACAGAATGAATGCATCCACACACCTCTTTCCTTTCCGCTTTACTAGTCAGGAAAGCGATGGTAGAAACACATAGGAAGACAAGCCAACAGCACCAGAGATACTATCTCCTCCCCAATAACAACACAAAATATTTGAAATCCAGCTTGGATGAAACTGAAGAACTTTATTCTCCAAGTGTCAACAGTTCTCATACTGACCCTTAAATATTTCCCCAGTCCTTCCCTACTCTGGAGGGATTAGGTCACTCTAAACAGAGCTCCCAGCTGACACAATAAACACTATTTGTCACTTTTATTGCTATACTATAAGTCCAGATAAAAGTTTTTATATAGAGTGTATCTGGCCAGAGTTATTGTTTATCTTCCTCAGTGGTATTCTAGGTATGTCTTCCACCACTTCATTTTCTGTCGGGGTCTATGAAGAGAGAGCCTGCACAGAAATTACCTGTCCCAAAACCATTCCAAGCAGCAATGTAAGACCTCAGCCAGACCAGGCATCAGGGCCCCATCATTTATTACTATATTTCATTTATTATACACACATACATACATAACCTTTACTATTCCCAGCAGGGCAACCTATTATGTAAACCCATTTAGCTGAACCATTGATGCAGTCTTTTGTTCTCCAAAGCCTATTTTTTAGTAACAGAAGTTTACTGGTACACTGAAAGTTTTTAAAGTAATAGTAATATACTCCTGTAACTTAGAACAAGAGAGGAAAAATTTCTGGTTCTCCAGTTCATTTTCTTTTGATCCAGTATAATCAAGAACGAGTGTCATTTAGGTATTTATTGTAGATATTTATGTGGCATCTATCTCTACAATTGAGGATAGGACAGGACAGGACAGGACAGGATTTTTAATGCAGCAAAATCATTCATCGTTATTTGTTAATGAAAGGCTGAGTAAGAAAAAGCCTCAGGAAATCTGTGTGTCCTGCACTATCCATTCACATATTTTCCCATATCCTATTTTCTAAGCTTCAAATAATTGGGCCCTTTATTTATGAAGACCTCCCCCAGGAGTGTTTTGTCCCCCCATTTCATTGTCATTTTTATTAGCGTGTTAAACACCATGCTTTAAGATTTGATATTTGTTCAGTCTTACGTTAACAACCTGCTCAAATAAGACCTTCCATTTAAAATAATTGTTACTGTTATCAGTGCTGTAAAAAAGTTTAGTGTTGTAGCTCCTGCAATTTCAAACAATCATTCTTATTGAGCCATTAACAAAAATAAATGTAAAGCATTTGATGGCTGCATTTCATCTGACAGTGTACAGAAATTATGTGCAACAATCAAATTTCAACAGTAACAGAAAAAGGACTTTACGGGTCAAACAAAATTATTGGGTGGGGCTGAATGTGTCCAGTCAGCTGTCAAACTCCAGTTTAATTGATTTCTGATAGTCAATGATGAAGGTTCCATTCGTTCATTCAACTGGATAGAGCTATGATATGAATTACATTGACATGTTCTGTTTAATAAAATGTATCTTTCATGACAGTTTAAAGGGGGGTTTAAAGGGAACTGTTTAGGGAGGACGATATGAGCAGAATTCAATATGATGTCATCAACAATGGCAGTTGAGTGATTCTTCATTCAACTCTCCCTAGAAAATTCCATTGATTTAGAAGTTCAATGAAGATCATATAAAATAACTGATTTTAGAGGATCTGTGAATGGCCACCAATTGGCAACTTTTCAAAACAAGTTTTGAAATGTTAGGTAAGTCAATACCCATGGGATAGAACTTTTTTTTTTGTTTATATATTCCTTATGTCTGTGAAAAAGAGATTTTTAAGAAAGGAAGAAATACTCAAGAGTCTTTGGGATCAATGCTTTGTAAAACCACCAAGAGGAAGACTTAGACTGTCTGGAAGACACCCAAGTGTTAAACCTAATCCTGTATATATCCAGGAATTAATCAACGCTCATTTCGACTTGTTCCATATGAATACTATCATCTATATCCAGCAGGTAACGGCCCACTATTTGATCATAGATTACAGAATGGTTAGCAAAAAAAAAAGTATGAAAGAAAAAGAAGCTTTTGTTGTACATCTTTTTAAGAGGGTATAATACTGAAATTTGCTAGGGTTTCATCTTTACACAGGTCACTTTTAAATCATACTATAGTGCACATTTATTTTACATATATAAATAAGCAACAGGAGAAAATCAAATTGGTTTATACTAAAAAAAATTACCAAATAATTTTGTTAATAAAATGTCCCACCTTAAAAAATGTAAGTATAAGCAGGTATGAGGGAAAAATATGGGATATGAATGAAATTAGACCTGGATCCATAACAGACCCCAAAACTCACAAATTTAGATAGACAGGAAGATGCTATAATCCTAAACATATCCTAAACATACTTGAATATAAATATTACTGAATACAATTATAAGTAGGTATCAATCCATCAAGATTTATTCATAGACCAGCAAATAAAACAAAAATATGCAATTGATTAGGGTAAAAAGAAAAAAATGTTCTAAAGTATTTAAGATGGATTAGAAAAGAAATTATGACATACTGTACAAAAACAGTTCTTAGCTCTGGTCAAGGAAGCAAAATCAGATTGGTCTAATAATAAGATAAAACAAATAAGAACAACCAGGATGCTTAGTAAAGAATGGAGATTCCTGATAGCATCCGCATTAAGGGGAAAGTAATAGAAAGTAATACATTCCATCATTTCAATTGTTCCTCCACTGTATGGACACAGTCTCTCTTCAAAGGGGATCTTTCGGTATCTCCCCTTCAGTCATGGCTGTTAGGAGTGCATTGCATCTGCAAGGAAAAGGGCCTTCTAACTTTTGGAACTGTTATGTAACTAAAGTATTTGGCTGGCTAGAGAACATGTGTAGAGTGGCTATAACTAGATATAGGTAATAAAGAAGAATATCTTTAAATTGAGTTCAACTCCAGATAACTATTTGGATGTGTCATTGAAGAATGTCCTTGGTTAACAACAACAGTGGGCTTCTGGTATTGACATTGCTAAGCCATATGATTGCAAAGTGCAACATCACATGACTGCATTGCTTAACAACAATTCTAGAAGTCCCCACTGCCTTTGCTAACTGAATCAGAGCAGCTATTAGGCGAGGATCCACCCTGATCCAAGTCATTCTTAAGGAAGTCCCATTCCTTAGTCTGCCTCTGTAAGGTAAGAGACTGCCTCCTCTTGAACACTCCCCATCTGCCTATCTCATAGGCATCTCTGCCCTTTTGACCATCAGTCTACATGCTGCCCCCAGGTGCCGCCACCCAGCTCTGCCCATCTCTCCCTGCCACACACCATTATTGTATTACCCTGGACGCTATTCTTGCACTACACCCAGGGTCTCCATTTGTGCTTGGCACAGGGACTTCTTTAACAAAAGAATCCCAGCACATGAAAGGTGTTACTGCACCAGAACAGCAGCAGAACCCGGCTAGAAGGGTCCGTCTTTGCATTGGCACAGGCAGGATCTCCTTTCACACACTGGGCTTCTTTCATGAAAGAAGTCTCTGGGTGGGGCATGAATGAAGGCCCTGGCTAATGTGCAAATAGAAACCTTGAGCAAGATGCAAGAGAACCCCTGACTGCACCAGCACAAAAGACTGCAGCTGATACAGTTCTGAAGAGTTAGGCAGTGAGCATGGCAATACGGGGACAGAACAGGTAGCAGAGGGAACTGGCGATAATGGGTAGGCAGGGGGCCATAAATGCAGGTGTGCCCAAGAGGGCTCAAATTTTGTTCACACGAGTGCAGGGCCACTTCAATGGCCAGAATTTTAGTGATCAGTTGTAAGACCCTTTGTTTAGTGCCGCTGTGAATTTGAATAGTCTCTGAACAAACAGATGTTAAGCGAGAACTACCTGTAGATTTCTGGACAATGTTTTGTATTGCATTCTTCCAGCATGTAGCAGCAAGCATTTCAATTTCCCAATCTAGCATACAGCCTGGTGTTCTCTGAAAGTCACCCATCCAAATAGGCTTTATCTTACAGAGAAGGGGAGGGTGGGGTGGGAGGGGTGGGGAGAGTTTACTAGCCTGCCTGTAGTTTGTTATGTTTTAGAATCTAGTAGCCAGCAGACACTTACTATCTTGATCTTTACTAAAGGTAAACACACCAACTTAATAGTAGATCTATAATTATTGATGTTCTTATTCTCAAGTAATTACTTTTATAACCAGGACAAATCCTATTTGCTTCCTCAGTCAACTATTGTAGGTGACATGGGGAGGGGAGGTACTATGCACTTCCAGTCTCACTGAATGTAAGTGACTTCGGTAAATGCATACGTTTTGTGTGCATGCTTGCTAACACATTAGGATATCTTGGTCCAATTCTATCCTTCGCAATACTAAACCCACTGGAAGCCCTCTGGGAGTAATTGTATTGCTAATTCACTAAATTAAAATGTGACAAATGATCTCCATTACATTTAAGCATTTGACTTCCTTACATCAGAAAGAAAATAATATTGCTTGGGTCCACTAAAAACTAAGTGTGATTTACAACTACCCCGATAATCATAGCACACTATGTTAACTTACACAGACCTGATAAATGTAAATTATAGTACTGTACTGGAGGTTATACTTTTAAAGTAGAAAATTATCTAAAAATAGTTTCAGGAATTAATTGTTGCCATAGGGGGTAAAGCAAATATTTTTACCTTTTGTAATTTAATGTAGTTGATTTACAGGACCTGTAAAATATGCCTATAGGGAAGGTTTCCAAACATTAAAATTCCTATAAAAACCATTCACATGTTTGTTATTACTACTGATAAAGCAAACCGGAGCACCACTTAGTTTAAAAGAACAGCAAGCTTTACTCAATTAGAAGACTCACAGCTCATCTAATGTAGAAATTGCTACATTAGAAATGTTCAGTGAGTTTCAAAAATGTGGCTTCACTGCATGCAATCTACCTGTACAATCTTTCAGAAAATGAAAGAATTCCAATTGTGACCTGTTCAACTATATTAATAATTTCAAAAGTATATTCCAAAGTTCTGTTCCATATTCCACTTTTCTTATGGTCAAAAAGTATCTGTTTTTAGACTGGTGGACACAAAACGTGGACTTAAGAGCATGTAGGCATGTAAAATCAATTAAAGGGGTGGGGATATTATATGATTGCAAATCCACAAATACTTGCATTATCAGCATGAGATAAAGCTCACTACAAGAAAGAAAAGAAATGGTTGTACCCTTGACTTACAACCATTTATTCAGTGACTGTTCAAAGTTACAACGAATTATGACAAGTAATCCTTGGAATTCGACTCATCTCATCGCCCCCACAGGAATCACACGATTGCAACCTGGGCACTTGACCACCTGTTCACACTTATGCCTTACAATCAGGTGATCACCATTTGCAACAAGAAACAGTGGATAGTATTTACCACGTTGCGTTATCCCCTGTAGAATTCTCCTACAGCGAGCTGACCCATAGCAAGTTGGCCGCAGCCAGTTCTCCCATGGTAAGTTGGTGTGGTGATATGACCGTGCAAAGTTGGCTGCAGCAAGTTGTCCAAATCATCCCTGCAGCCTCACACATCCTCCTGACTCATGTTGCATCTCTTGCACACCCCAAAACACTCTTGCACACCCACCATAACCTGTGCACCCTCCACTCTTGTGCACCCCTAACTCCCACTGTACCCTTTATGTGCCCCTCACACCTTCCCCGACCCATGTTTCTCACATACACCCTCAATCATCCTTCCTAACTTATACCTCATGCGTCCACATGCATCCCCTTGCTCCCTCAGGTACCAATCTGTGTGCCAGTGACGTGTAATTTCCTGCCAGGTTTCCCAATGTCTTTGGTTGTCTCTGCCACACAACAACATGAGATTTGGTTAATGATGGCAACCAGGATTGCTGTCATTAAGCAATGCTCTCATGCTTTATGACCATGTTGCTTAGCTATAGAAATTCCAGTCCAAATTGCCACTGGAAGAAGAGGACTACTTGAACACACATTAACTGAACATCTCCTAAGGCTTTCTAAGCCTGTGATGCCAGTTTGCAGGGTTATACAAGGCTTCTCAGAACCTTAGATGGAATTCCTAAGGGTTTTAAAAATTATTTCCATCAAGTCAGTCATGGGGCAAAAATAATAGAAACTGTACTTATTAAAACAAAACCAAAAAAATCAGGGTAATTTATAGAAATTCATGTTATAGAAAGACCATTTTATTTTTATTTTTTAAGTACAACTCAGTAATGTATTGTAGACAACAATTCTGGGATGCCAGTGGCAACATTTAAACAGCTTAGACTTTGGCAGAGTTAATAATGGTTATGGAACTTGCCTGATTATTAACACATGTATATATTTGTATTTTGTTTCATCTTTGTTATATGCCACTCAGAGTTGTTTTAAATTGGGTAGCCACATAAATAAATAATTCATCTTGGTAGTTACATCATGCACTAAGAAAAATATTTTCCCCAGCATCACACTCAATAATTGGATGCACCACATTATTGTAACTGGTCCTTATTTGCCTTAAATTTAGGAGAATTTAACAATATGACAGCGTTATCCTAATGGTTATGATTCAGTGTTTCATTTTTAATAAGCAAAATATTATTTATTTCTATTTTATTTAGAACATTTATATGATTTATTTTATACATATAAATATATGAATATAATATATAAATATGATATAAATATGTAAAAAAGAACCAGTTATTTAGAATATTTATATAGAGAGCCAGTTTGGTTCAGTGATTAAGGCACCAGACAAGAAAACAGGAGATCATGAGTTCAAGTCCCACCTTAGTCAGGAAAGCCTGCTGGGTGACTTTGAGCCAGCTACTCTCTTTGCCCAACCCAACTCATAGGATTGTTATTGTGGTGAAAAGAAGAATAAGAAGGAGTGTTGGACATTTTTGCTGCCTTAAGTTATTTGTAAAATAATAAAGATGGAATATAAATAAAGAAAGCCCCATCTTTCATCAGACTCGAAGTTATACATAAATGCCTTATATTTCTCTTCAGAGATTGTTTTTAATGAGATTGTTTTTAATTTCCTGCAGAGTTCCTCTGTATGTGCAGGTATGTGATAGTTACTTTAGCAAGCAATATTACATGTTTTAAATTTTCCTATTGTAATTTCACATTATAATACATTTTAATCTTTGGTTAAGCAATGAAACAAGAAATACTGCATAAAGCTGTAGAAATAAGCCAAGCATCGAACAACAACCCACCTGAAAGCCACAAAGACTAACAAATAGTGCTTAAATTTCTTAAAACAATGGATATTATTTAAGCAGATGTTTTAGCACAAAGAAAATGTTAATCCTTAGTTACAACTGACTGCTACTCTTAGCTTACATAATAGGTGTCAAAATACATATTTTAGATGTGACCTTGTATATTATTTCAGCATTTAATTATTTTAGTTTTTTATTTCAGATTGTGGAAATAAAATATTACTAACATTAAGGTAAATTAAAAATCACTATTATTTAATATCTTCTATTTTATCCATCGAATAAATCCAGAACTGTTCTCTTATTTTCCTAGAAAAGTAATCTAAACCTATCATTATATTCAAAGCAACAAGGATCCCCTATTTTATTTGTTCATGACCTTTAACATATATAGCTATATTACCAAGGTAGTGGCATTGTTGAATACCTTCTTTAATCAGCCAAGCATCATTCAACCAAAAAACCCTGAATGTAACCCACAAAAAAGGAGAACACAATCACTGTATTCATTGCTGACTGACAGTGAAACATAAAAGCACATCAAGCATTTAACCATCTGCAGATAATACGCTTATCTATTCTTTAGCCTTAAAAAAAATAGGTCAGAGGTTGAATCCAGGCTATTTAATGCCTATTCATTCTATGGGTACAGCTGTTTTACACACACACACACAAAACACATGTGCACAGAGAATAAAGATCATAAAGCTAATCCAAAAGTTGTTTTTCCCTCTGGGAATTCTAAGCTATAATGTGCATCTATGTACTTTTCGATGCAAATAAGTAATGCTATAAAATACAGATACATATGTGAATGTAATAGAAATAGTAATCTAACTACATGTTTTTCATGTTTTGATGTTTACTAAAGACAGCAAAATGGTTGGAGAAATTTTAAAATGGGCAAATATCAGAAACAAGCTTTAGGAAATCAGTTTTTAGAAATTAATATTTATTGTAATAAAATGACTATATAGAAGAACATGCTTATTATATTGTGTCACTTGAGAAATAAAAAGTTGAATGTAATGGGAATGAGGTACTTAAGCCCATAGCATTCAAAAAAGAGAGATAGAAGGGAAAGGAAAGTATTAATAATATTTTAGGAGCCAGATGGATGCCCAACTTTCAAGTTCACCTATAGACATGGCAGCTTATTGGGGACTTTGGGCCGCTCACTCTCTCTCAGCTCAACTAACCCAGAGGACTGATGTTGTAGGGCAGGGCTGTCAAACTCGTGGCTCACAGGCCAGATGCGTCACGTGCTGGCCACGCCCATGCCCGGTTTAGCGAAAGGGGGGAAAGTCCCAATACGTCACGTGACGCCATCGTGACGACGTGAGTTTGACACTCCTGTTATAGGGAAACAGGAGAGAAACTGTACCTACTGTACCTTTCACAAAAAGTTTTTACAGACACTAAGAAACCTGCATTGGAAAATCCAACTTTTAGATTATGAATTCAGCGCATACATTGCAGTTTTTCATTCTGACAATAACTGTCAGCTATTTTTCATTATTACCAACTCTATCTCAGTTTTAAAATATATTTTAGGTTATTAATAAAAAATAAACTTTAACTTTATTAGCAGACATAAAACTGTCAGAAATGAGAAAAGAAAGCCATAGAAGTGAAAGAAAAAATATATGCCACAGACAGACGAAAAAAGGAAGTAGTTGTGGTTTAGTGGTGATAACTATAGGAAACACCAAGATCCCCTAATATTATAGTCCTTACAGAAGAAATTGATATGCATAGCACATTAAGGTTTTAGTTCTTTTTAATACTATGCTACAAAATCGCCTTTCAATTATATAGGACCCTGCCTATGAATTATACTCAGAGTTTCTCTTAAATTTGACAAGCAATCATCCATAATTCTCACCATACCATGAGGCACTGATATACATAAGTGATACTTGAGCTTATTAATATGCTTGACGTGATGAGCAAATTTGAGTGTTGTACAGCTTAATTAAGATTTTCTATTCAAGAAAATATATTGATGCACCAGAGGCAAATTAGAGAATTGTTAATGAACTCTGATTTAGAAAAGGATAAATTTGTATTTAGATAGATAGGAGAGTACATAGTTCTGCATATGTTTGAATAAGCACATCTAAAAATTCAGTTCATAGTTACTACTGCTTGACATATAATAATCCTGTCCATCAGGACAATTAAGCATCACTCTTGCAGAACAAACAAAAAACTTCAATCTGTGTTAAACTAAAATAAATTATTAAAATATCAGTTATTACAACCATTAATTTGTTCTACACATTTGCACAAATACATGATATTGATTTAGAAATGTTACCAGAATGATAATCAAGAACTCAACAGTCTATCAAATTTATAGGACTGAAACACATTTCTGCAAATTTCACCTCTATCCTTAAACCAGCTATTAGGGTTATTTTAATTAAAGTTTCACTTTGATTAAAAGGGCATAGACTGCCAGCTACCTAAAAGTAGCCTGCAATTCAATCCTAAAATTCAATTATTTGAAATAAATATAGTTGTTTGCATTTGCAATGAAAAATTAGTTGTCCATTCCAAAATCCGTTGGTTGATTTGGCACTAGTTTATAAAAATCCATGTTAACTACTGTTAGTCATCTTAGTTTTCCTTAACTATTTGCAAAATCAGTTATAAATTATAGTCATGAAGTATTCAGTTGGTTGCATGCATGAAGTATCTCTAATTGGATTACAGGTTATAGAAAAATTCTTATTCCTCTAAATAAAGGAAAACAAAACCCCTAAATCATGAATACAAATATCTGATTGTGTTAGATTAGATATCAGAGACAAGGTTTTGTTTTGTTTTTTAAATCTGTCATGGCAAAGAAGCCACATTCTTTCATAAAGATACCATTTGTTTTAATCCAAGCCTTGTTATTAAACTCATTTGCAAAATATCAGTGATCGTTACATTCATCAAGAGTAGATTAATTTGAAGCATTTTCTTTTTCTTTAAAGCAGCTTAATCTCTAGTGTGCAGTCCTTTTAATATACCCAAAATGATTTTTTTTTCTTCCTGGAAATATATTAATTGGATCTTACTAACTTCCACCTGGCCACCGCACAAAAACTTCCAGCCAATCAGCAGAAATGTATCTGTGCCTGCTATTTTATTGACTAATGCACTCTTCATGTCTCCTGAACTTGGAAAACTTAAAAAAAAATCTGCCAAATTGAGGAACGTCAGAACACATGAAGGAATCTGTAATAATAATGCTTCATTTTCCCCCACATTTTGGAACAGGGGTTCATTTTTTTGAGGGGTGGGCTCCAAAAACCTCAGCAACGGGTTTGCTGCTCAGTTGCTGGGTGGGCGTGGCCATGGTGGGCCTGGCCCAGTCAGCCTCCTGCACCATGGGCGGGGGGGTTAACCTTCCCCAAGGTCCAGAGTCTTTCCTGGAACCTTTGGGAGGGCAAAAATGGCATCTTCCTGGGCTCTGGATGCTCTAGGAAAGTTGGAAACGGGCCATTTTCCTGCCTCCCCGAGCCTCCGCGTGTGCCCTACACTTACCTGCATCCACAACGGGCCACATGGAGACTCCTGGGATGGGCGGGAGGGGCCAGCCAGGAGTGGGATTTGGGGGTTCGGCAATCCCCACAGAATCTTCGCTAAGGGTCCGCCCAAACCCCCAGCAGCCCACCCGATTTGTTCTGAGCTTGAACAATCTGGATGAGCTGCTTTGATCTCACAGAAATGTACACTTTTGCAAAAGTTAAATATTTAAAATCTTTCTTTTTAACAATGTAACAGACCACATATAACCAATGTATAAATTTCTCCATGCTTGATAGAGTTTTAACAAAACTGTGGCTATTTAAGAAAGGCATTGCCAAATAAATCTTAAGAGTGATTCACTGATTTCAATCAACCAATCTCTCTACAAATAACAATATTATCTCCTAAGGCACAATACTTTTAGTTCTTCTTAGCACTAGCACTTAAGTGGTTTATAACATCAGCATATTGCCTTCAACAATCTGGGTCCTTATTTTGCCACCCTCAGAAGGATGGAAGGCTGACTCAACCTCAAGATCCATTAGGATCGAACTCCAGGCTGTGGGCAGAGTTAGCCTGCACTACTGCATTATAACCACTGTGCCACCACTGCTGTTCTTAATTGAATGCTAACCTTATTTTAAAATAAGATGGAGGCGTTCCCTATCATTCTTAAAAGGCAGGCTACAAATAGAAATAATCCTAGGATTCTTCATCAAGCTTTCTTTTATACAACCATGCACCTCAAATCATACATTTCTCTCCAACTATCCGAAAAGTATGCATTTTATACAGAAGTTAAATATCCTTTCAACTTTAGATACAATCTCTGAAACAGAAACAAGTTTACAGCTAAATATGAAGACAATTGTCAACATCACTATATTTATGCGAAATCTTTAAAAGTATCAGTATTAATGATACTGTACAACAGACTTCCCCAAGCAGCTGATTTGCTTAATTACATTGTGTCATAGGCCGCAGAGTACACTAGGTTTCCCCCAACTTTATCTATAGAGCTATAACAACATCTTAACCTAAGGCACACCTTGTTCAAATACACCAGATGTAACAAGTGACATTGTTTTTAGAAGTGGATGTGTCATACCAATATTGTCTAAGTATTCTGTTATATTACAAATCCCTGCTTATTCCCTCATGTCTCTTTTAAAGTATAAAATGTCTGTTTTAAAAGTTCGACTCACAGAGGATGCAGGAAAAAAGACTGACCTGGGAGTCCTAGCTAAACTGAAGAACCTCATACATTATAAATATAACCTAACAAACAGGAATATTTCTTTCAAATTCTCTAACTGCCTGATGAAATAAACTGAAGAATCTGAATATTTGCTTCACCATGAAGTAATTACTAGTGTCAATTCAGGCTTGAGATAAATAATTAGGCACTTCAGATACTATGTACTAATAACTCAAAACATTCATCAAAGGCAGAAGAAACTAAGTCTTCATTTTTCCTCTCTGAAAATACTGCTCAAGAGTAAAATTTAATTATCTACCCAACACAATCCCCATCCATAACTGTTTTCACGCCAATATTTTTATTTACACAGATAATTTACTGGAAAAAAGATGTACTGAACTTGATAATACCTGATGCAACTGAGCAATGAACAAGTTTCTAAGAGAGCTATAAGTTTCACAGAAATGTAAGATTGTACAAGACTTTCCAGTCTCTTATTGTTTCAACACTTGTTCATTCAACACTTTAACATATTAATATTAGAATTATAAGGCAAGAATTTAAAGTTTACACAAGTAAAATGCAGGTGTACAACTTCCAGCAGCACAAGGATCATGTCAGGCCTTGCATGCTATGTCAAAAGCCACCTTCCAATGGACGCAAGAAAAATCTTTGAAAAGTTCCACTAGATTTGTCAATGGAAGAATTAAACATTCAGGTACCATTATCAACAATAGGTTTACAGTAGAGGTAGTGAACTGTTTTCTAACTCTGCTGAGAACATACTGGATCTTTGAGCAAAAAAGCAGGGTAAAAACAAAAACTGAATCTAACTTTATTTCATGAGCATCTGTCCTCAATATTAAATACAGTTAATATCACTCTCCAATAAAAAAAAATCCAACTTCCCTTCCACATTAAAAATTATAATTTGGCAATCACTTGAGCCTCTGCTCAAGACATTTGGGGACTGCATGTAACTCTAGAAGTTCAGATTGTTCATGTCTGATTTATGAGTCATATTCCAATCATATCTCTCCTTGATTCTCTCCTAACAAGCTAAGAAGAAACTCAGACTCAATAAAAAAGCAACAAGCCAAGAATTCCAGTTCAGATATAATACTGAACTAAATTATGAAGGCATTCTGGATTTAGACAGTCACTCTGAAAAGAGAAGCCATGGAAGAGCAATAAAGTAGCATTGATCAGAACACAAAAGCATTGTGGCTTGCTGTTATATTGGAACAAATTTAATGTGCTGTTCTGTATAAAAACATTTCATTATTTTTTTTTGCAAAATAAGTATAAGATATCAAGAATTACTAACTTGGGAGTTTTTCCTAGATTCTTTCTCAACGATTTCCATGTACAGGGGGTCTTTTTGATAAAAGATTACATAGAATACACATCATCATCAAGAAGAAAATGTTCCTGCAATCAACTCAATTCTAAATTGGTGGTAAGGCACATACTCAGGTGTCTAAGTTGCATGATGTTTACAGAACAGTAAAAATAAACACTCTGAGAGTGCCTGATTTACATTTTACTTAGACACAATTTACATACTGAAGTTATACTCTGGTGACAGTCTGGTAAAATAAGCTACCACAAATACATTCATTTCCATATCAAGCCTTTGAAAAGGATTTGCTCATACTGGTAACATATGAACAACTGTACTTTTGTATGCTCTACCACAGGAACCATGAGGCAGATTCCAGATTTATGGGTTACAACCACTAATTCCAGACCAGTGACCACATTTTCACTTTTTATTCACTCTTATTTAAAATAGCTCAGTCACTGAGAAAATGAACAGAATTTTCTGTATTAAAAAAGCAACTATCATTGTACTATCATTCCTCATTTATCAAAAGTAGTAATCCATAACTGTGTGACTCTGATAGGCATACCGTCTGGAAATTTGGACACTTGTAGGCGAGGGCTACACAAGTCTTCAAATTTAAAGGCAAACAGATGCTTGGAACATATAGGGGCATACCAACAGCCTCCAGCTGTAGTACCTTAAATTGTATTTCCCCTGTAGCTGCAGAGGGCAACTTCATGAGTACAGGAAAGGACACAGATGCTTTAATTAGTTAGAGGCAGGTGCTTTGTAGGGAACCCAATACTGAAGTTCCCTCTGCCTTTGAAGCTAAGGCACTGTATAGTCTTACTGCAAATTCAACTATCAAGTGGGCAGATGTTAAAAATACTATCAATAATATGGAAGAAACAAGATCCAGATGTCAATAAAAATTATGGTTTGCACCACTGGTGAAATTTAAGGGACAGGAGGAAAACAGGGCAGAATTGACACACTCGGCTTGTAATATAAAAACAGAAAGAACACAATCATAAAAATTCAGCCGCATCTTCATGCTTTTTTAGAGGTTGCCAGGCACATTAGTATGGAAGCTTCAGATTGGCTGACTCTTCTTGTTTCTATTTGGGCTTTCTCCAATCACTGAGATAAACAAGGAATTACAATGCATTATTTAAGAGGACATGAGATCAGGAAAAGAGGACCTGAATGTTGTAGGTACAGTAGTCATCACTCAATAGGGAATGTTTTTGAAGAACACTCTTGGGATTCTGGTAAATGGTATAACTACATTAATGTGGATGTTTAGGTCTTTCATTGAGAATAACATTCTCCAATTTAATCCATTTCTGGTAATTGATCAACAGTGACATTAAATAAGACAGTGACATAATAATTCTCTACATCCAATCTCCCAAATTTAGTTATTCAGAAAAATGTTATTTGCCAGAGTTCTTTAAAATACTTCTCCGGTCTCTTGCTTTTGAGTTTCAGTATCCGCTAATGATTGGGCAGTACCACACATAGAACTAATGAGATCTGAATATCTAAATCTCATCCCAGACCTATTTGTATAAAATACTAAGATTTAAACGTGAATCACATATGAAAGATGTGATACACAGAGAGAAAAAGAGTAAGTTTCACAATCTCAACCTATTTAGTGCCATTTCTGATATTAGCAACTTTTGCATAAAAAAACTCAGAATAGATTTTCCTGCTCAAAATGCCTATGCATGCAGTGGAAAGATGCAGCCAATCATCCTGCACAAGGATTTAGTTAAGTAACAGGTGACTTTGCCTACAGTGTGTTACAGCAGAAGTCAATGCTTACCTTTTCTTTGGTTCTTAGGTACCTCTGTAGAGCCTGGTGGGTTAAATCTCTAACCCGGATTTGTCCATCTTTACAGGGAACTACAATCCCCGTCTTGCCAAAACAAACTGTCACTTTCATCTCATCCAAATAAAAACAAAGGTAGATGAGAGGATTTTTTTAAAAAATGGCACATTCAGAAAGAGGGGATGGATGGGGGGAAAGTACCAAATAGTCTCGCAGTAATCGGGATCTTGTTTTGAAATGCAAAACTCAGCAAACTCTAAACTCCCGAAAAGAAAGGTAAACTACTCTCGGCAGCAGCAGGTGTTTATGTTTTGACACTGCGGGAAGAGAGGAAGGAGGGAGGGAGGGAAAGGGGGACAAAGAGCCAGAATTCCTCAGAAAGGGCAGGACAGAGGCCTGGCAGGCAAAGACAAGCTGTAAACCACTCAACCCTCGTCTTGGAGGAAAGCAAAACGGAAACAAAGGTCACACACAAGTTTCTCAAGAGAGAGAGGACGGTTGGGTTTAATCTGCAGAAAGTGCTGCCCGAAGCCAACTCTGTAACTGAGCACGGGAAGGATTGAGCAACCACTCGGATTCCCGCTTTTGGACGCCCCCCCCCCCGCCCCCTTAAACAGGAACCCAGAGATGCGAGAGCTTGGGGAGCGCTAGCCCCGCGCGACCCCGGCAAGGAGACACAGAAAAGCAGGTCGCTACACCGACACCCCCTCCTCCTCAGACTGCTCTCCTCGGGGGCGGGAGAAAGAAGGAAGCTCTCGCAGGCCGAGCCTAGGGCTACAGCAAACCGCAGCCCCCGCCGCGCCCCATGCCCAGCCTGGCGACTCTTTCTTCTTCCCAGCCCGCTTTTCCTCTCTCTTCCGGGCCTCTCCGCTGCCGCCGCTTCAGTACGGTAACTTCAACTCCCGCCCCCTCTCGCGCGCTCGCCTCCCCGGCTCTCGCTCTCTCGTTCCTCCCGCCTCCCCTCCCGCCGGCGGCTCAGCGCTGCAGGTCGGCGTTTGGGGTGTGGGTGGGTCGGTGGGTGTTGCTTCCTGACTGCTCCCACCCAGCAAGCGAACCCTGCCTGGCTCTTAAAGGGTCCGCCGCCTCGCTCGCCCTGCGCTGAATTCCGGAAGGGCGCACCCGCAAACCCAACGCAACAAGTCCCGCTGGGCCTCGCAAGAGAAGGAGGGAGGAGTGTGCCTTCTGAACCGGTTCGGAGCCTGTGCCTTTGGGTTATAAGAAAAGCCGATCCGGAAGAACAATGAAGTCCTGGACTTGTTCGTTTCCACGACAAATAAGGAAACCTTTTGTAACCACTCCAGAAGTTTTTGCTTTATAGTAAACAAGCCCGAAAAATCCTTTTGGGCAACAGTCAAATTCTCTTGCTCCAACGTTTTGGATTGGTTGCTTCGGATTACTTCTTTTGGAAAGAATTCTGCCTACCTCCTCTCCTTTACGCAAAGCGGCTGGAAAAACAGGCAGGGAAATTCTTCAATTGCCCTATTAACTAGTAAAAAAATAGCAGAACCCTCGTATATTTTGGCATATTGAGATTTATTTCCAGCCCTGTAGCTTAGATGCACTTTTTGCCTTCAAGTCACCCTTGCCTCCAGGTGACTGCTCGGACTCCCTGCAGTTATCTTGACAAGTGGTTTGTCCTTGCTTCCTTTCTAGGCCTGATAGAATGACTGGCTGAAGTCACCCAGGTGGCTTTCTGCCTAAGGCGGAACCAGAACTCTTAACTGCTAATTATAACCTAACTTAAGAATAACCATTGAGTTTGCTCCAAAGCCAAATGAACCAATTATGGCTTATTGAGATATAAAACAAGCACAAAACTCTTAACCTTCCTAGACAGAGTAAAAATGTTTAATCCTTAATAGTTTTATTCCACTTTTAGTTGCTGAGATGTGAAAACAGTAAACATAAAAGACAACCTAGGTTGTTTATGCAACCTAAGTCATTAAAAAACATATTAGTTGGAATCATGTACTATTTTGTGATATAAAGGTAGTCCTCTACTTAAGACACAATTGAGCCCAGAATTTATGTTGCTAAGTGAGAAATTTGTTACCCCATTTTACGACTTTTCTTGCCACATTTGTTAAGTGAATCACTGCAGTTGTTAAATTAGTAACACGGTTGTTAAATGAATCTGGTTTCCCCATTGACTTTGTCAGAAGGCTGCAAAAGGTGATCACATGACTCCAGAACACTGCAACCATCAAAAATATGATTCAGTTGTCAAGCATCTGTAAATCACATGACCATGGGTCGTAAGTGGGGAAATGGTCATGTCACTTTTTTCAGTGCCATTGTAACTTTGAACAGTCACTAAATGAACTGTTGTAACTTGACAATCTGTACTGTAATCAATGAACTAAGATTAGTGGATATATGTAGTAACCCAAAGTCTGAAGACAACATTCCTTCTTCCCTCCTGGGCCTGAAGGTGTAATCTTTCTTTCATTCCTAGCACACAACTGAGGTGCCCGTATTCCAGCTCCAGTTGCATAAAAAAGTAATATATTTTGACATCCATTGCCTTAGAAACAAAGTCAGGTGACCTGTTCTGGCTGTGATAGGAGTGTCTGGTTACAAGTCTGCTTCCATTGCAGCCATTTATTTCCCAATCTTTAGCTTTCTCCATTAACACTTTGTTTCCTGATTTCATTTTAGATCCCATCCATCCCCTCCAAAAAGAAAAGAAATATGTTTATGACACCAACTTCTCCTTAAAGAAAGAGGAAGCAGAGCTCTACTTTGTGTGAACAAAGAGCAGATGCTTCTGAGTATTTTGCTTGAACGGTATGGTAAAATACATTAATCCATTAAGTTGCTTTTCCTTGCACTTAAGAAAATAAGAAAAGTCTTGAATACAGTATTTGCCCCTTTTCCAACATTTGTCAGTTTCAATCACTTTTACTCCCCTTCCCTGAGCAAAGAGGATTGTCTACCAACTATTCATTTTCAATTGGGACACTACAGGATCCAGCTAGCTGCAAAATCATGATGAGATCTACTTCTCTCTTCTCTAGAGCTATTTCTGCCCTAGGATTTCCCCATGATGTTTGCTTATTTCCTGTTATTTTAACTTTGGAAGTAGAATGTGAGACAAAAAATAGGCAATCCAGTCTAGAAAAGTACAAACAAGAATCTTGAGACAAATCCTATTCCTGATGCAATAGCTCGATGGGTTTTTTATTGCTGGGTTGTGATATGTAAAAGGAGATTGTGGTTCACCTTGCCTAGAATGACTGACAAAAAATCCATTGCTACCAGAAAAGCACTTTCATTTTTATTTTTTATGAAGTTAAAGATATAATGTTAATTCTTGTGTGATCTACCTGCTGATGCAATCCATCAATAAAACAGATGCGTCCTCTACTCAGAAACAGCCAAAGTCTCTTTCAAAAATTAAAGAACTTTCCACAGCTGATCTGGGGAAGAGGAAGGAAGGCACACCCCACTGTTTAAGTGAAAGTCTACTTCAAGTTGGATTGACCCCATGGGAAGCCATTGTATTTGAATTTGGCCACCGTTTTCAACTGGTTTTGCATTATGCACTAGGACTGGTGGCTGCCTTCAGGATTTAAGAAAGGATTTTTTTCCCCAGTCCTGCTTTGTTGTCAGAAAATAAATCTAGAACTTTCTGTATGCAAAGCATGCGCTCTGCAGGGAATGACAATTTGCCACTTGGCAGAATGTCATCTCTGATCAATTCTCATCTGTGGTAGGTAAGTGGCCACCTGTACCTATCTAAGCAGCCTCTTCCCTATTTAATTAGTGTATAAGCAGCTATGTGATCTGAATCCACCCTAAGCAGATGAATCACAAATTTTGCAAAGGAGGAGGGGCTCACAAATTTGGAACATCACTCCTCTTCTAATTTGGTAAGACTTATCTAATTTAGAGGTGATCAGATGGCAGCCTAAGAGCCAGATGTGGCTCCTGTATATATTTTATCTGTCCTTTACTTTTAAGAAACATATCTTGAAAATACATTTCTAGGATAGATTTTACATATAATACATAAGCATTATTGTGTGAAAAGCTGCATCTGAGCATAAGTGTTTCAAAGCTGGAAAGTCCTGAAAATAGCACCTTTGGGACAACAATGAACTGGATGACTGAGTATCTCTACAGACTTTTAGCTATATAATTTGGGATGAACACCCTTGGAATGATGTGGGAGTAGGAATGGATTTCCAGAGGGGGCGAAAATGCAGACTACAGGAACCAGGAGCACTACTCGGGTGACCCTGAGGATACAGATAAACCTCCAAGTGCTTCAAGGACCCTCGAAAAGGATGCAAATGACTAGCTGTCTGCAAGGAATATAAATCCTTCCATTCCCCACTATCCTGTCAGAGCTGAAGAAGCTGCTTGGATGAGAAGCAAAAATCTTCAAAAGAAAAAATTAGAAAGTTCAGTTGCCTCCTGAAAAAAATACCTTTGGGACAAAGCTAGAAAGCTTTTACTTCTGGACAGTGCCAATTTTTTAAATGAAGCTAATCACCCTCCACCCCATCTCACCTGAAGGCAAGTGGCCAATGCTACAAAATGATGATAATCTTTTGCTCTAGAGAATCATATCAAAATATCCCATTATCTCTATAAGTAACATGTTTCATATGTGAAAAGAAAAACAATTCTGATTAAGCTTTTTCTACTATTTACCCTTCTCACGCTGGATGACTCATATGGAAACTGAAAGTCTGGTTCCAAAACAAATTCTAAAGAAATTGCCAATTTTTCTGTTCTGCTCAAATTTCAAACTAAAGTACAAAGGATGGTTATTAATGCTCAACTACCAAAACCTTTGCTATTCCTTTGACTTATGATGATCTAGTGGTCTGGTTCACATATAACCCTAAACCATAATGTTTTCAGCTTGTGTAATCTAAGAATCCACCCTTTGTGGCTTGGCAGTATGTGTGAAAGCAGTTCTACGTCATTTCTTTCTCACATAGGCTTCAAATTGTTTCACAATAAACTGCAGTTATCTTATTTCTACTGATGTATTCAAGATAATGTTGCAATTGAAATTCCCAGAATTCTGATCCATCTATTGGCAATAGCTGGGGTTTTAACTGGGATTTTTGAGAGTTGTTGCTCCAGCACACCTGGAGGAAATATTGTAGAAGAAAATTTTGTGACACTATTTATGGATGATGACAATGGTAATAATATAATTCTAGAAATTTCCAAATCTCTGTGGTATTTACTATGGGGAAAATTCATTTTCTAAAAATGATGGTTTTGGAAAAAATATTTGTGAGAAAAAGCAGCATGAGTTTTCCAACAGCGTCAAAATCTCAGTCATCACATTCTAAAATCCTGTCCTTACAGGAAAAAACAGATAAGGGATCAAATTCTGGAGACTATGATATCACTATATGATAGTTAGGGATTGCCATGCTATCTTAATAAAGTGATGGTGAACCCATGACACATGTATCAAAGGTGACACATCATGACGTTTTGTGTGACATGCATTCACCAATACCCAACAACAACTATTCTTGAAAGCACATCCTGTTGTACAGTTTTCAGAGGCTGCAAAGTCCATGGAAGAGCATTCACTGAAGCCAGTCTAAGAACGAAGCCCTCATGCAAGTGGGAGCAGCTTCCAGAAGGCAGCAGGGGTCTATCAACAGACAGAGAATGCCACCTAAGGATAAACAGTGCAGGGCAGATCTTGAGGCGCACTGGACTGCAGTGGCGATGGGAAATGGCGAGAGGTGTTTTTGAGTGGCGGTGGTGGGGCTAGGGCTGCCAGTGAATGCCAGTGTTTAAGGTGAGGTAGGTACAGGATGAGATAGAGAATTGTTTCTATCTCTATCTCTATCTCTGTTTCGGGATGTGGGTGTAACATGCCAGCAGAATCAAGTTAGGCGTTTTCCAAATTTTTTACACTCTGAACCCAAAAGATCTGCCATCACTGATATAGTATATAACATGAATATAAGGTTAACTGTTCCATGGCTCCCTGAATTAACAAACTCTTAGTTTATGCACACTCTGAAGAATAAATTAAGCTTCCTTATTGTACCCAAATCCGCCCGGTGCCTCAATCACAAGGACCCCCCCCCATCACAAGCTAAAGTAGAAATAGTGTGCCTGATGTTAGAGAAACTTGATATGATTCTACCTATTTCATGTAATACATTAAAAATCTATTGTTAGTGTCATATTCCTTAAATTCTTTAAATATGCACTTAAGCAAAAGACCAAATGGAGGTTACATATTTCCTGAGACTTAAATGGGCAGTAGGCCTCATGGTCCAATAGCAGAGGGTCAGGAAAAGAACTGGTGGATTCCCAATTCAAGTTTGCAATGGAAAGATCATTCAGGAATAAGCCTTTTAGTACATTACACACTTTGAAAGCTATTGACTTAAAGAATGTATGGGTATGAAAGATTACAAGGAACTGTTTTTAAAATCACTATGCTGGACAGCCCTATTTGTTTATAGTAAAGTTCCCTTCTGGATAAGCCTTCAAAGTGTCCAGTTCTTGAGCAGGTTATTTGATTAAAGAAATAGATTTTGAAAACTACTGTAAAGCAACCAAATAACAAGGTTGAGCACATAGCTAATAGGAAATAACAGTGTATAACACCAAGCATTTCAGGATTAGCAAAGAAAAGGGTCTTGTAGGGAACTGATACCCACTTAAATATAAATGGAAAACTCTTTTTTTCCTTAGCCTAGTTATACAAAGCCATCTGGTGCAGCCGTGCTGAATTTCCTACATCTCAACTTTAAAATAAACACAAAAATCAATGCCACTCCCTTTCATTATCCTTTCTCCAGATGGAGTTTATTCGTTGAGATAGTTAAAATATGCAAAACTAACTCTTTTTAGCTCCTGTAACTATATATGAACAACAAAATAGATAATAACCATACAGCATAATTTTACAGTATGTTCTTTGTCTTCAACACCATTAATTTTTTCATCATCAGTATAGGACAACTTGTTTCAAGTGGTTTAATAAAAATACAGTTAAAAATATACAAGCCATCATTGATGAGAGAGAGAGAGAGATGCGTGCACGCACACGCACACACACACACACACCAGGAACGAAGTGCCTGACAGGAGCAGATAGAGGTAAATCCTAGAGAGGCAAGAAATGCATCACATAACAATAGAGATAAATGCTAGAGAGGGATAAAGCTGCATACAAGGCATAACAACTGTAACAGAAACCTTCACTGTTAAAATAGGTAGTGGTCAGGGAGAGGTCCAGCATGGCACATATGTGGTCTGGGCTGAGGTTGGTTCTGTCACCTCAGGTGCTGTCCTGTAGCAGTCATTTCTTCCGTACCATTCAGCTTCTGTTGTTGGAATGCAGGTAAAGAGGGAAGTTACATCATAGGAACCCATGGCCTCATCTGGGTCCAATTTTAGTTTCCAAACCTTGCTGACAAAGTTCTGTGAATTGTTGATGTGATCTAACCACCTTATTAGCTCCTCTAGTTGGCAACACCACCCATCACATGAATTATTGATGTCATGGATAGTGTTGCCAACTAGAGGAGCTAATAAGGTGGTTAGATCACATCAACAATTCACAGAACGAAGTCAACAAGCTTCTTGAGAAGCAAAAGTTCTTCAAAGAAAAACAAGAAAGTCCAGTTGCCTCTTGAAAAAAGCACCTTTGACACAACTATGACCTGGATGACTGAGAATCTCCATAGACATTTATCTTTCATTGGCATGCATAATTCCAGAGATCAATGGCCTCCTGGCTAGAAGAATGCAAAACAGCCCCAGTTTCAGCAAGATTATGGGTTATTTATCCCCCAGAAATGTCATGTAGGAATGATACAGGAAACAGTGTATATCGTATTGTGATATTTAAAGCTGAAATGTAGCATCTAGTAACACTATAGGCTGCCCAAGCACTTTTAAATTCCATTCTACTACAGGACACTCTAACCTTCCCCTACCCCCACAGAAGCTAGCACCATGTGCCATAAACAATGACTTTTATTGTGTCCATATACTGGCTCCTTTCAAACCAGAGAAAAGCAATAGTTTGGTTTCTATTTGTCTCCTCCCCCTCCAGGATCATCAGGTAATTTGCTTATTCCTTTTTCTATTTCTACGTGAAGTCCTCTGTAAAATAAATAATGAAAATGAAGGAATGAGGTTTGCCTTACTATCATACAGAGAAAAAAATAAAGAACTCAATGTGGAATTTCTAGTTAATTTTTAAACCTATCTTTTCCAAAAGAATCATTATTTGAAATATTTTCCTTCTGCCTCTATGATTCTTGAACTACCCACTATCTGAGGATTGAAGTCGCTGAACAGAAAGAGAGACCCAAGTCCCTTTCCTAGCTTTAATTACTAGCACGTGCCTTACAAAAAAAACCCCAATATTTTTCTATCTTTTGCTCTAAGAGAGTAAAGGGTTAGAAAAATCTGCTTATGCCTTTGCGAAAGATAACACCTCTGTCTTATGCATGTTTACTGGGGATGTCTCTGTGACAATCTAAGCCTTCTGACTGGGAAAGAGGTTACATTTATTTATTTTCAGAACTGATATGGCTGCCTATCTCATCTCATGATTCCAAGCAGCTCAAAGCAACAGTCATAGTTTATATCACACCCAAAACTGAAAGAGAAATACAGATAGTGATTGATTTAACCAGAATCAGGACAAGAATCTTGGTCATTAAATGAAGCAAGATTTATTACTTGGAACCCTGACATCATGCTGGCTTCCCAAATGACAAAAGACAACTGCATAATTGCAGGATGCTTGGCAACCAGTCATATATGCGAGCCAATTGCCAAGCACCAGAAATGCAGTGATGTGACTATGAGGGGTGGTGGTGTGACATTTTACAACATTCAAAAGTCCTTTATGGTCTATAAAGCACCATGTCCAAGACCATTATAACCTTGCTTGGTTCATAAACAATTGTACTTTACCCAATAGAAATACGCTTTACAAACCACAAAATACTCACATACCACTTTTGATCACACATCACAAGGTAGAGTTTAATAATCTAGAAAAAGAAAACTAGACCATATATAGCCATGCACATATAACAATTACAATTCTCTGTTTTGGTATAAATTTGCCATCCACTTACTTACCCTTCTGCCAGTATACTATTTGCCACAATTACTAGAGTTTGGTAATGTTTCAGAAATATATTCTGCTATAACTTCCAGCTAACATAACAGTCTCAATATGTGTTATTAATCAAGCAACAATAAGACAAATGTATACATTTCAGTTATTCCCTAAAGGTAGTAGATGATAACTATGTGACCATTGGAATAATGAATTCAAATATCCTATATTTAAAACATGCTTTAAAAATCAGAAACTAGTTAGTTTTAGAATGAAGCTAAAATATTTTTTTATCCAACACCTCTGGGAATAGTTAGTTGAAGTTACCTTGTGATTGGAAATGCTGGGCTAAAGCTGATAAACTGCTAACAAAATTTCAGAAAAATTTCTGCTTGTCAAGGATGTAAAGGTCTCCTTGACTAGAACTTCCTGTACTGGAACATCATAACAGAACATTTTGAGCTCTTTGCACATGAATTATGCCTAAAAGAATTCTTATACAATGATGGAAGGAAAGGTGTTTTATACTAGTAGGTTGCTGGATGTTTTTTTAGTCAGCATTATATACATATTTTCAATAGAGAAGCAAATAAATATAACTTTTACCAATATGGTCAAATTTGCAGGGAGGAGTTTTATGATAAATAATTCCAATAATTTTTTTCTTTTGTTTTTTTACATCACAATGATACAAAAGGCACTTTATTTTTAAGAAACATGAAAAAACAAGTGTATATGAGAGAAGCAATAAAATCTCTTTCTCTCTTTGAATGAGTTACCCAAGAATATATTATTTTCACCTCTGCCAAGACCTGCCCAAAAAGGCAAGTACTTAGTTTCTTCACCTCATCTCAGCTGACAGCTAACAGCAAGAATATACTATAATTCACATGCTGATATTAGGCAGTACTGTATGATTTAGAATACTTTCAGAGGAGAAGCCTGAAACATCACAAACCATGATTTAACTAATAATTTTAAATAAGGTATGTTAAACTACAGTTAATTAAGCATGCTTTGGTCCATGTTTTAATGCTGACTAGTGCAGATTGAAAATTATACTTGGAAAACAATGATTGCCTATTTTAACACTTGTGTCCATTTCACTGCGTATTAACTGCTACTGTGCCTCTAAATCAAAACATTACCTTCTGTTCATCTCTTTCTGTTGCATTATGGCATTTCTCAATTTTCCATTGCCGTAAAAAGTCTCGAAGATATCCAAAAAGGGTGAGCACACCATAACCTACGTAAGTCATCACAGCAACCAACATTGGTGTTTCTTCAAAAGTTTCATTGAAAGGTTTCTTATATAAACCTCCATTATGTGTAATATGATGAATCTGGAGGATACAATAAAATATAAGAAAAATGTGGGAATAATCAATTACCTTTGAGCTCTTATTCTATCTAGAGACAAAAACAGTTAGTATTATGTTTTGCTTATTATACCTCAGAACCTAATATCCCATTAGCTAATAATCACATTTTAACTCTGTAAATTAATTTTAAAACAAATATTAATTAAATTCAAATTTGGGGCTGCATTTCATAAGATGATTTGAAAATATTTATGAACCAACTAGCACCCAAATAGCAACAGCAATAGCATTTAGACTTATATACATCTTTACAGCCCTCTCTAAGCAGTTTGCAGAGTCAGCATATTGCCCCCAACAATCTAGGTCCTCATTTTACCGATCTTGGAAGGATGGAAGGCTGAATCAATCTTGAGCCTGGTGAGATTTGAACTGCCAAATTGCAGGCAGCTGGCAGTCAGCAGAAGCAGCCTGCAGTACTGCACTCTAATCACTGTGCCAGCACAGCTGAAGTAGGCATAGAAAAGGGATTATCTTCAAGGTTTAGTACAATAAGTGTTTCACCCCTTTGGATATAAAGCGGAATGATTCCATCCTGTTTGTCACACTGTTGGCGCTAAAAACATATCGAAGAACAGTGACACTTGCCAGCAAGAATAAATCCAAGATCTATTGGATAAGTCCTATAAGAAACAGATAGGTCCCTCCTGTTACCTTTTCAGTTACACCCATTTTATTGAATAAGGCAAGAATTCTTTCTATGTCAGCTCCATTGCTAGTATGATATCTTTGCAAGCCCAGATAATATGAACAATCCCCAGGCTGTTTCCTCAATCCCAAGGGGCAAATTATTCAAGTTAAAGTACTTAATACGTTTATTCAAAGCTGATGAGATTGGGCCATTTGTTTTTAATTGCACTGACTGAAAATTCAATTTCTATCTAACAAGCAGTGCCCAAAAGAACCAGGCTTTGACAAATGCAAAGCAATTTACAGTTTTAAGTCCAAAGACAATTTCTGAATGTAATTCCCTATTAGATTCACCCAATATGACAGTGATTGAATGGGAGTTGTAATGATGTTCTAATTCATTTTGTAGTTTCTTCTCCTTATACCAGAAGGAATGCTGGCTCCTTCAAGTCAGAGTGTGAGAAGGTAAAAAGTAGGCCAGCAATAGCTACTTTTGATGGCTTAGTGCTGGCTGGGGTTTCCTATTTCTCTCCTATTTAGAAGGATCTAGAGAACAATGTTAGTCTATCTAATTCAGTAGAGCAGGGTTTGGTCCTGGGAAGCACTGAAGAACTGTGAAGTCCTCGGTTGTTTGCTTGCAGACATTTCATTACCTAACTAGGTAACATCTTCAGTGCGAGTATGGTGCTTGTGCCCTGTTTATATACAATAGCTTGCCTTGCCAGTTTTGGTAGGGTATGTGTGTGTATGTGGAGGTTTCTCTCTGGTTTTCTTTTCAAGAAGAAAACCACAGCTTCTACTGATGATGTTACTTAATTAGATAATGAAGTGTCTGCAAGAAAATGACCAAGCTGAGAGAAGATCAAGAACTCCTGAGCCACAGATAGTCTCCTTTATGGGAAGACCGAAGGATATTCAGAGAGATTGTTGTTCCCTATGTAACAGTTTGGCTTTTTCTAGGAGGGCACTTGGGATTTTTATAAATAATGTAATGCTCAGCCTGTTCAAAATTTAATATACCTGTTTTGCTTCTTATTTTGGGGGAAGAAAAAAAAACATCTCCCATTGCTGTTGAATGTTGTTAGTAAGGCAATCTGGGTTTCTAAGAGATTTAGAAAAGGGGCAGGGGGCCTCACCAAAAATTTGGTGTATGGAGTGAAGGTTGTCTACCTGTTTTGCAGCTGATACCAACTTTCTCCAACCTATCAGAAGGCATGTTGGGATTACAACTTCCTTAAATCCCAGCCCATCTGTAGCAAAGCTGATGTATATAACTTCCCAGTTTTAGGTGGGAAGCTATCAGCTCCATATACAACTGCCAGTGTATGAATCTCCAACCGTTGGCTTGCAAACATGTGCTCTTACATTAAATTATGGCCTTTACATTAAATTATGGCTCTTACCCGAGAGAAAGCTGTTAGATGAAGATATGGAATAGCTGGTTGGAAAAACTGTTATTACCCCTCTTTACAATTCAGATGTTAGGAGAAGCTGCTCATAGGAAATTTTGTTGTTGTTCTTTATTATGTGGCATAAAACACCACTGTCAGTTTGGACCATGCAAAAGCGAGATATCTTTACAAACGTGATATCTGAAAAAAAAAGGGGAAACTTTTTTTTGGGGGGTGGTGGTGGAGAAATCTGTTCTTTTTAAATACCTTTTTGATTTTCCCTTGACAAAGTGGAAACATTGGAAAAACAAAGTTAGGAATAAATTCATTTTTTAGAAAAATACATAGAGTTGTTTTGATATGACAAAAATGGCTGAATTTTGGAAAATATTCACAGCAGGTAATGAACATGCAGAACAGTTTAAAGAAGTTTGTGAAAGGGATCAGAAGGAGGAGAAATATTGAAAGTGACAGTAGTTCAGATTCAGAAAATGAGATTGATTGAATAAGTTATAGGTGACAAAATGTGTCTTCTGATCCCTTTCGTTCTTTTTTTTAGCTTTTTGTGAAAACTAATGCTGCCTCTAGCAGATAGAATGGAGTTCAAAATCCAGAATCTAGAACTCTCTTTGTTTAACTACAGTGCTTATGTCTCTGATTCTTTTCCGTTGGCTATATTTATTTATTTTATTTATACATTGCACAATTCCTAGCAGCTTCGTGAAGGACTTGTTGTGAGGTTAGAATTCACATCATCACCAGCTTCTTAGTCAATGCAATGAACAACACAACTTATTTTACAGTGAATGGCCCAGTGCCTTTGCTCTTAAATTTGTTTTCTTTTGCACTAGCACTTTGATATTTTGCTGCTTTCCATGTGCTATATTCCATTAAGTTAGTTTTTATTCATTTTAAAGAATAAAAGAATGATACGGTAGTCTCAACTGTGGTTTGCTTGTTTTTTAATATAAATAAATATGTGTGTTTTCCTGTTGTTACTCTTTCCTTTTTGATCATCTAAGCAGCTTTGGGATATTTTATAGTGTTATTTAGTTTAAGTGTTAAACTGCCAATAGGCTGAGATTACACATAGAACTTCAATTCTGTTCACTGTAACCTTATCTTCCCCTCCTGTTCTTTCTTATATGGTATTTTCTCAGTCTTTACTCGAATTTTATTCAAGACCTTCTACACAAGATCTGCAGACAACAATACCATAAGTAGAAGCTGCAAAAGTTTTTTAAAAATATGCCAAAATATCTGAAACACTTCTTGTGGCTTCTATTGGTCTCCTAGACCAGGGCTGTCAAACTCCTGGCCTATGGGCCAGATGCGTCATGCGCTGACCACGCCCATGCCCAGTTTAGCGAAGGGGAAAAAAGTCCCGATATGTCATGTGACTCTGCCGTGATGACCTGAGTTTGACACCCCTGTCCTAGACCTATCCAAAAAAAAAGGATAGGAGAACATCTTAATTGAAATTCAAACACTTATGCAATAGGTGATTAAGAGTGGGAGGTTTTTGGGTTGGTATCTACGCTCCTAGGGCAATTTCAGATTTTAATAGGCATCACTTTAGATCTTAGTTAATGGATGATCAGCTTTAAATAGCTTATGAACTGCCACTTTAATCCGCCTTTAAGAATTGCACACACGTCAATACAGAGGAAGCATAACATTCTTTCCAGCCAAATGCCACTGAAAAGGAAAATAAACATTTTCACATCCTTAATTCAAGATGATGGCTGTGAGAAAAATACTTTATTTTCAATCCCATGTTATGGGTATTAAAAGTTCTTAAATGGATAGGTTTTCTAACAGAAGGGAACAGTGTTTATTTCATTTTAAAGCCATAATGATTACTAATGCGTTGAAATATTTTTTCCCATTTATTTAATTATGGGGTGGCGAGAAAGTCCTGTCTTTTACTGGGCAATCATCTATCTAACAGTTTGCATTATCACTGGCTTCCTTTCCATAACAAAAGACTTTTATGGAATATCAATATCTTGCATCATATCACCATCACCACCATACCATAATGGAGGGGGAGGGGTAAGGGGAGG
>JANHFL010001149.1:26025-41383 GCA_032468155.1 Oxyrhabdium leporinum | reverse complement strand
TGCTTTGTAGAATAATTTGACCCCCTCTTCTTTGTGGCAGCCCCTCAAATACTGGAATACTGCTATCATGTCACCCCCTAATTCTTCTTTTCTTTTGACTAGCCAAATCCAAATCCTGCAGCTGTTCTTCATATGTTTTAATCTCCAGGCCTTGGATCATCTTAGTTGTTGTTCTCTGAACTTTTTTCCAAAGTCTCAACATCTTTTTTATGGTATGATGACCAAAACTGGATGCAGTATTCCAGGTGTGGTCTTACCAGGGTTTTATAAAGCGGTACTAATACTTCACATGATCTTGATTCTGTGCCTCTGTTTATACAACTCAGGATTGTATTAGCTGGTCACCTGACCACAGTTTATGATTATTATTTTTTTGCCAGAAAGTGGCATTTACTTCCAGTTTCTGGGGAAAGAAATAGCCATTGTGGACAATGGATTCACTTAACAATCTCCACAAAAAAGATTGTAAAATCAAGTGTGGTCATGTGGTGACCCACTTAATGACCAGCATGACTTATGACTGTAATTTCAGATTCATTTGCAGTCATAAGTTGAGGACTACCTGTACTACAATACTCCAAATAAGATATGAACTAACTGGTTATTTCAATAGTAAGGAATGGATGAATTCTCACACCTTTGGGAGATAAAAGTTGCAGGTTATCATGTTTTCATTGATGAAAAGATTTAAAGGAAATTTGTCATCAGCAAGAACTCCCAGATCTCATTCCACCACGACATTGGCAGCTGAAATTCCTGGAAAGTAAAAGAAATACTGTAGAAGAAGACAGGGGAAAAAAGAACAATCAGGATAAAGGCTTATCCAGAGCAGAGGGACCACATGGAAATCCAACTGGAAATTCAAAAAGGGAAGGTCACATGCATTATCCATGATCCAGAGTAGAGAAATCCACTTGTAAGTCCTTATCATGAATAAGATAGTTGAACTGAAAGGAATAAATCAGAAAAACTAAAGACAAAGCAAAGAAAGAGAACAAAAGTGGACCTCAAACCAAATCCTAAAGACTCTCATAGATAAAAGGGAGGCTCAAGAACAAATATCCCTTCCACGGAACTGAGAATATTTTTTTCTGTCTCTCCTTGCCAGCATATTGAAAAGTAAAGCTGTAATTTTGAACAACTGTCTAAAGTTTGATAGGACTCTCCTTTTGTAAGAATTGCAATTGTTATTTTTCTCCACGAGTAAAAATTAATGCTAAATTGCCTTTGGAAGAGGGCCTGCAGGTTAGCAGTTGCCCCTCCAGAACTCATTCTACCATGTTGCCCTTTCATGAACTCTTGCCTCCTAGTAGAAAGGCATTTTTGGAGGCCTCTTCCTGCCTTCTGAAGAGAGCGCCAAATCGCACATGCTGATGAGGACTGAAAGACAACTTGTCCAAAGTCCAACCGGAACTGCATTGGGAATGACTTTGTGCAATGTACAGAAGTTGGTTAGAGTTGAAGTTGCTATCATCATTCTGACACATAAGCAAGGATCCATGCCCTGAAATGAGATTATAGACGTTTATGTCAAAACTTTCAAGCTAACTAAGGAGACAGAGAATACTACAAATCCCTAGCTTTAGTTTTTTGCTTTTATAGGCTACAATGATTCACGGAAACAATGAAGCATTTTAAGGTCTGGAAGATTATTTATAGAAGAAACAAATGGCTCTTTTAAAACCTGATTCTAACAGCCATTTAAAAGAGAAAATATAATCACAGTCTAATCAATGAAGTGAGTTATATTTACTGGTTGAATGATGAATGGCACTCTTGGGGAGAAGGGATATTTTTATGTATGAGTTCTGACAGCTAGGGTAGCCTTAAGCAGCAGCAGGTTCCAATAAATATTTTATTTTGAGGAAGCTGGAGCCTTCAAATAGGGCAAGCAAATCTACTGATGCCTACATAAGCTTGCTTCCTGGAATTTGCTGTTGCTAGCTCACAAATTTAAAGAGACAGACTGCTTTTTTCACCACAGCAAAGATGGAAGATAGTTAATTTTAACTTTTGACAAGTCATTTTGAGATGGTTAATTTGATCTCATCACAGTCATATCATAGTAGCAGTAATGCTGCTCCCAGAAGCCAAAATAACAAAAATAGAAAGGGCACCCTGGGCTGTAACATGCCAGTCCAACTATTCTGTATTTTTGTAGGAACCATGATTAAAAGAAACCATTGATTATCACAACATGTGAACTCAAATCATTGTAAAATAGTAGTGAGTTCATCTGATTAATAAAATAAAGCCCATTTTTCAGAGTAAAAGAGGCACCTCCAGTCTTATTTCATTCTGGCTTTAGCTTTAGCATCCTCCACCTCGTTGCCCTTCAAGAGTCTGCCCTTTAAACGAAAAAAGGCTCTCCTCTTCTGCCTTAAGAGAGATGCCAGGATGAGATAAAAAGCAGCAAATAGATCAGTCTCCTGCATTCATCCTCCCCATGGGATGTATTGATCATAAATATACTCTACAACAGTGACTTCCTGTGAGGAAATAGCAATAGCAAATCAGCTGGGAGGTTTATTCGTTTGCTTACTTATGGCCTAACATTTGCCAGTGCTGGCAACTGACAGAAATAGTACAATAAAATTCAGGCTAGACGGTTATGGATGCAGCCCCTAGTCCCTGATTTTAATTTATTTTTGACAGACCCTTCCTTTCTGCAAAGCCTATTTCTCACTTTCTCCTTCTTAAACAAGTGCAACATCAGCCAAGCTCTTGATTCCTATTCTCTTGCTTTGGGGAAAAAAGAGATCTCAATAGCCTGATGGTCAGAAATAATGACAGGCTGACATCATCCGTACGAGTTTGTTCAGAGAAACTCTTTGGAAATGGTGCCACATGATGAGGTGCCCCTAGTCAGGTCCTTGGAAAAAAAACTAAAGAAGGTTGCCAATCCATTCTTCTCGACCAGATGTTTCCTTTATTACAAAGCCTCTGCAGAGACAAGAGATGCTTGCCTTTGCCAGCTTACTGCCGCGATATCTCCTTGCAATACTTTGTTTCCTAACTACCTTTTCACCATTCTTGTTCTAACAAGGAGGACAGGCGCTTTAGTGAATAAGTGTAATTAGCTTGATGATGTGTCAGCAGGCTGGCACGGTGGCAGCATGCTAAATTGCTAGGCAAGCTTTGTAATAAAAGGGCTCCTACACCTTGCTTGGTGATAAATAAGCCAAAGAAAAATGGATTGCTGTGCTCTTCTAGCACTTCCCCCACTCTCTACTAGGGAAAGGGACACCATTTCCGGGATGGTTGTTTACAAAACCTGCAAGCCAAAGGAAGGGAGGACTTTTAGGACCTTATAATGTTTGATAAGCAATCAAGAAGCATGTCAAGAAAAGATGTTGCAGCTTGTTTACTTGCTGATGAGAATGACTTCTGATGAGTAGAAAATGTTCAGTTTCTTGTTCTGTTAGAATACTTAAATCCCACTTGATAGCCGCAAGAGGCCCCCAACATTGCAACCTCCACTGTTTAAATCTGTCAGCCTTGCCAGGAAGGCCAGATAGGAAACACAACCAGATAAGCTACTTCTACTTTATTGTAAAGCAACATTAACAGACTCTTACAAATTTGAAAGTACAAGCTTCCCACCATCTCTTTTACTGTCTGAAAAACTACTGTACGGAGTGTCCTTTCTGAGCTTCTTGCTCTGCCCATTATCCAGTTGAACGCTAGGTGCACTCTTTTACCTGAACATGGTGTAGACATCTTTTCTTTTCATTCTGTCTCCAAAAGACATAGACCATTACAAAGTCATTCCCAAACCCCTCAATATTGTGTGCTCTTGCCCTTCCCTGGCATTTCTCCTTCTCTAGCCTCACCCTATAATAAGGCTTGATAAGAATTTTCAAATGGGGAAATGGGCAAACTCTTTCTGGGTTACCATAGACCCAACACAACTCTCCTTCTACAATGTCTGCAAGGCTCCATATGAGATGGGACAGACCTTCCTTTGAATATGTCTGAATGTTGGAACAAACACTGCTTAATGAGGATGTCAGCTGAGATGTGACTGTGAAGGAGACAGTATAAGCCTCTCAACTTTGCAGGGGGGCTTAGAAAAAGGCAGTAAGTGGTGTTTAGGAAAAAAATATCTGTCCTCTTTTTGGCAAAGTTGTGCTGGTCTGCTCACAGCTTTGCCCATGTGCTTAATTTTCATCCTTGCCAGATACCCTTACATCTCTGTGTATGTACACAGGTATACATGCATATAACAAAATTGTCATCCCTCCCCAGGGCTATTTCTTTACCTAAAAATGGGGATCTGTGATGATTGCTGGTCCTGGAGCTCCCACTGATGTGGCGATACAGAGATCCAACTGAGCTGAGAAATAAAATAAATGATTGTAGAAAGAAATTACTTTTTTCTATTTTGTTTTTCTTTCTGTTTTGTTTGTGAGAATGAAATTTATTAAGGCTACACAGTCTAGGCTGATCCCTGATTTGGAATAGATACCTCAGAATAGTTCACTAATGTCACATCTTGCCTTTCTGGCACATCTGTGCTTCAAGAAGATGCTGAAACATAACACATATTTTCCAGATCTCATTATGGATTAGGAGTCCTGTGTCAGCTTATTATAATTCCAAATTCAGTTTCTACAATATCTACAGTATGAGCTAGTCATGTGTTTCTTAAACCGTAAGAGAACACCAGCATTCCCTATATAACTTCAAGATGTTCCACAAATTAGTCCCAATATTCAAGATAAGTTTGGGATCCATTCAGGTGTTTGATAAGTTTGGGATCCATATCAGAAATGTCAAAAAAGAAAAAAAATCATGGAAATTCACAGAGATGATGAGCTTTTATTTGAAAAGACCCAGCTACTTTTTCCTTTAACATGTTTTATGTGTAGAGTAGCTTTTTCAGCACTCAGTCTAAACCAAATATTGAAATAGCTCATGTATTTGTTAATTTATATTCCACCTATTGTTCAAGAGCTTAGTGTAGCATATATAATACTCTCTCCTATCTTTTCTCGGAAGAATATCCCTGTGAGGTAGATTGAGCTGAGAAGAGATAGCTGAGGGTAGACTTGTCTGCGGGTCTCCCCAGGCCAGTCCAACACCTTATCCACTACACCAAATCTTTAGACATTCTTTAACAAAATTATGTTGATGAAATCTGCTTTCTGTGTGCATTAATATTTGCACGAAGCACACCAGGTGCTTCCAGGTTGAAAGGATTAGCTGGTAACATCACCATTGCCCTTGGCATTAATATTTATTAAATGTAAGAAGAAATGAAGAAAATTAGTAAAGTATCTTAAATAAGTCATTGGTATTTCTCTTTTTTAAAGCAAACAAACAAACAAACATGTTTGATGTTCTATGGACTTGAAAAGTTTAAGGAACACTATTGAGAAGAGCTGCAGCACAATCCTCATGTCCTAAATGCCTCTTTTCCAACTGTGTTTAGGAAATACTAATCCTCCACCTCCTCCTCTTGATCCATCGGAATTTGTTCAGTCCAAATTCCTTAGTTCTGCTTTTGGTTCTGCCAGCTGCATCTGAAACACAGCTCTTTAGGCTAGGAGCAGGATTGATCAGAGTCTGCCCAACTCTGTTTTAAACAATACTTTCCAATCCATTTGAAAAAATACCGTAAGCAGCTCTTTCTGGGTGGCTTTTCTTAGACTCTTCTTAGACTATTTCATACAACCTTGGCTACTCTCATGCTAAAAACTGACTGTACAACAATTACCTGAAAGTGAGATGAACTGACCTCCCAGAGTTACAAAAATTAATTAATGGAAGAAGCATGACTCCCTATATTTACTACCTCACTTACTCCAAGTACTGCTGTGCCTCTCTGTAACACCCTTCCTTCAGCACGAGTACAAGGTAGACATCACAATCTCTCTATGGCTCATTGTCTCTGCCTCGAGATGCACAAAAGCTAGAATTCATAGCAGAAGTTATTTTACGAGGCAGATCTCATACAACATTACAACCTTACTTTTCCCCTTCTAGCAGCAATCTCCCAGCAATCGGTAGTTTCTGTTTATTTTCTGCTGGCTGATAAGGTTTTTTTTAATATAACCTGCGATATCACAAAGTGTTGTTGTTTAGCATCAAGGCCTTGGCAGGGGATCTATAGTAAGATTTAAGAGGGATCATTTTATATGCTTATTGGTACTTAAGCTATTTTAATTTTCTATCCTTTTATCTTTCTGGGTAAAGGCCATAATAACATTAATCTATCTCTTCATTCCCCCCCCCCCACACACTTTTCCTAAACCCAAGCCACAAAAATAATTCACTTACTGCCAGGCCACAAAAGCATTCATTGGCCTCCCTGATGCTTCTCTATCTTTGGTTCATGAGGCCCAGGGACTCATGAAGAAACTTCATCCCCAGCAAGCAGCAATGCTCACTCCTTCCCATATTCTGAGTGTTGTGAGCTGTGGGGAATTTTAAAACTTGTTCAGCTGCAGCAACGAGTCAGGGGAGCTCTCCTTTGTGTTTTGCTCTGTTTAATGGAGGAAGAACTGCTTCCTTTGGCTAAATAAATATTAGCTTGTTGGCAGATAATTTCCCATCAGTAGGGATCTCATTCTACAACAAACATAAGTTAACGGGGAATCCCCAACCTGGATTTTGCACAAGCCATTTAAAATATGCCCTTTTCTAAAAGTTGCTAGTTTGCAGATGACAGCTGCATGAAACTGGTCTCAGAGAGCCAATCATTCTGTGCAGATTATTTTCTAGAGAAGGTAATGGTGTGTGTTTTTCAGAATGCCTGCGCGATGAAAGGAATTGGGAATTGGATTTATGTCAGAACCAACTCGGCCCATTATGTTGCATACACAGATGATGAGCAAGCGAGTAGTTGATTTTAATTCTGTAATTGAAATGCTTTATGGGCAAAGAGGCACAACATAGTGAAATGAAATGATATTACTGACAATGAGATACCCTCCAGAACAAGTTAGGCTTGTTTAGAGGATACAAGTTAATTAAACTGAACACCCAGGGAGGGGAACAGCCAGGAACCTTAATAAAAGCTGGTGGCTACCATCATTTTTCCCCAAGGCATAGTCTCACTATAGTGCTGGTGGTTGTACTGGAAGTTTGTGAAGAATAGTATGTATTTCTTTCCCTTAGGTGCATATAGAATTCTATATGGTTTTATATTTTCATGTAATTGTTTGGTATGGTAGTGCAGAATTAAGCAAGCATTTATCTTAATCATGAAATATGATACTTGAATTATATTGTACTTTGCCCTGTCTTTGGTGGGATACCTATGTAGAGTAGGATAATCTTTCTAATCTTCAATCCAATTAACCTTGAGAAACAGATACTTATTAATTTTGAGATAGTCCCATTGCCACCTCGGATAAACAAAGACTCCTTAGCCTTGATGGTCACATTCTTGGCTTCCAAGATAAGATAGGGTTGTCCTCAGCAAATTCCAGTGAGATGAGACCATCAAAAAGGGGTAGGAGTCATGATGATTCAGAGCCTAAGTAAGCTAGTTAGAAAACTTTGAGGCAGACCTGACCAGGTGGGTGGTGAATGCTTGCTGAAGAGATTCACCTGCAATCATCTCTGTATGGTTCCCTGACTGGTAGAAAGTTCATAGTTTTTTTTTCTTGTGTTGTTGAATATTCTTGAATATTATTTGATTGCTGCCTTGAGTTGTGTTGTATTATTTCAGTACTCCTGAACATTCTTTACTTACTATTTGATGTCACAGCAGTGTTATTTTTTAGATACTGCTTGGAATATTAAGTACTTGAACTGGGTGTTGTCGTTGCTCCCAAAGCCAAAAGACCAAACCCTGCTAAGCTGTGACAAGCAATACATCCCCAACATCTGCTGCCTGAGATAGGTTTGAGCACTCAGGAAAATGTGGGTTTGCATCCCTGTAATTTTATAAGCAAATTATCTCCTGAACCCTTTAGAAAAAAATAAAAAATAGTTCTCTGCTTCCATTTTGTGGATGTACCCAGAAGTGCAAAAGCATATTAAAGAATAATTAACATCTGTTAAGTGATCTGGCAAAAATCACCATGAAAGACTGTCACCAGCACCAGGAATCAAATATTTGTCAGTCCTGCTGAAATAAATGAATCACAGATTCACAGCTAAAACCTGCCTGTCTTTTCCAGATCCATCATCTGTTGAATTTAGAAAATTGGAAGCACATGTCTCAATTAAGAACCAATTAATATGACATCACAGTGGGAAATAACTATTCTGAAATTGCAACCTGCTGCAAGTTAGATACCTTAAAATCCCATCGATTTTTAAAACTGTGGTTCCATAAAATTATGAAATGTATTCCAACTAAACCATCTGGACTATAAACTGCACATTTAAGCCAAGTTCAACACTTCATGAGACAGCATATCTTCAAGACCCTCAGCCCTAACTGACTGGAATAATCCTGAAGCAATGGCCTTCTATAACAACAAATTTTAAAACTCCTTATTTGACATAGAAACAGTTCTATTGTGCAATATATTGATATTGAATGAGTACTATATTGTAATTGTAAGACTTGATTACAAAATAAATATTCAGAATCAATTTTAAGTAGAAAATCAGTGCAGGCTACTGGGACAGTTGGTTCCCAGAAAGATAAAGCTTAGGAGATAATTGTGTAAACAGAGTTGCAGGCTCCTTTGCTATCAGTGAGAAGATTTACCTCCTTTCCAGACTGTAGGAGATGGTTAGAAGGATTTTTTAAAAAAAAAAATGTAAGCAGGGATATATTGGATCTAACTGAGGAAACAGTTCATTGTTGGAATTCTTGAACCCCATCCCATTCATTTCAGTACATCTTGCTAAAAAGAACTCCACGAAAATTACAAATGGAAATAATTTCTTTCAGTTTAAGGCAGCTGCCAAAGAGTTTCAGTAAATGTAAAAAAAATGTACTAAATGTTAATCTTGGTCATAAAATTGTGTGTGTGTGTGTATCTCCTCCCACAAAATTGTGTGTGTGTGTGTGTGTGTGTGTGTATATCTCCTCCCAAAAACTTTATTTCCAAAGCTTAACATATCGTGATTAATATCAGTTATTTCTATATAATGAAAACAAGTTTGATGTTTTCTTTTCCAAGGACAATCTGTAACAATTCTATTTATTGGTGAGTGTCACAAATTTTAATAATTTTCTCTACACCTCTTAAAATCTTATGGCTTACTATCAATGCCAACAAAAGTCCTGTTTCTGACATTCAACAGAATATATAATATATAGTAAAATACCCAATTTCTGCAAGGTGATTTCAGACAATTCTTGCATGCATGACACATGGATTATTTTAAATAAACTCAACAGTATTGCTGTCAGTACAATGGAATACTGCTTAGTCTCTGTTCCAGAACAATAACTAACATTGAATGAAACCTTTTAGTATGAATATATGTGGTAGAATTATAATAAAAAGGAAAAACTGGTTTATTGTACAAAATGTTTGATCAGATTTGCCAGACTTATTTATGAAAGCTGTCTGGATGACTTTGGGTCAGTCACTCTCTCTCAGCCCAACTCACCTCATAGGGTTGTTGTGGGGAAAATAGGAGAAGGGAGTTTTAGGTATGGTCACTGCTTTGAGTTATATATAGAGCAGGGCTGTCAAACTCGTAGCCCACAGGCCGGATGCATCTTGCACTGGCCACGCCCATGCCTGGTTTAGCGAAGGGGAAAAAACTCATGATACATCACGTGACAACACGAGTTTGACACCCCTGGTATAGAGTAATAAAAGAGGGGTAAAAATCTAATAAATTAGTAAAGGTGGGATATAAATAAATATTGAATAGCCAACAATTGGGTCTGCACTGTGGGGAGACCTCAAACCTCTTTTATTTTGAAGAGAATTATTACATTTTGTTTCCAAATCTTGCTGACTTTAACTGGTCTTCTTGATCGTGCTGCCTTCCAGAAGTTATCAATCAAGCTGGTAAAGGAAAAACATTTTGAAGAGCATCTTATCATTGGGAAGAGATGTTCATGTTAACAAGTAAAATCTGTTGATTGCCATTGGCTTTGCGAGTTGGGACGTCACATTGTACTGGTTTCTTTTGCTGCTACTGTAGAGGAACAGTCTTCTAAAATATGGAAGATTGCTTGGGTATAAGCAGATAACAATGTAAACAGAAACAGACTACGGCAGCAATCTCACCCTCTCTCCCTCCCTCACCTCTCAAATAAATATCCTGGGATAACTGCTGGTTTTAAGCTGCCCAGAGATATTTTAAAATGGTTGGCTATATAAATATATTAAATAAATAAACAAACAAATGGTGACAGCAAAGATATTCAGCTGATAGATTCTGCACACACTTCACATGCACAGTACATATAGGGCTATTTTTACATACGAAACATTTTGAAACATGTTTCACTCTCTTGCAAATGAAAATGTAGGGCTTCCTCAACCTCCTCTGGATGGGTTTCTTGCTCTCAGCCTCATTCAACTGCCTGTGTAAACTAGCCATTGTAAACCTACTGTATATTTGTAATGGCTTATGACAAGGATTATGACAAGGCGTAGGTCACTTCTGTTTGACAACAGTTCCCTTTGACTGATAATAGCTTGTTAGCTGGTTGAGAGAACTTCTAAGAAAGATAGTATTTTATTAAACGATCCTTCTCAGCAAAAGATACCAGTAGAAAAACCACAGAGAAGGGACTATACTGCTGGCCCAAAGTTAGGCCAAATTGAGAGGAGTCCTATTACAGTAACTTTCAATATGTTGAGTCCAGTGAGAGCTCCAATATCCTCCTGTATTTTCTTCCCGCTCCCCCCCCCCTGAACTGACTAATATTAAGAAGTCATCACTTAGCTAGTTTTAGTCTTAGCATCTGACCTGCCCAAGGTTGACTCAGCTCTCCATCTTTCCGAGGTCGGTAAAATGAGGACCCAGATTGTTGGGGGCAATATGCTGACTCTGTAAACCACATAGAGAGGGCTGTAAAGCACTATGAAGTGGTATATAAGTCTAAGTGCTATTGCTATTGCAAGTCAGTTTATCTGCTTCTCAGCAGATTGCAACTAGGCATGTGGTCATACAAAGAGGGAATCCAAGGAGAATAATTTGCTAACAATATCATAACCTCCTGTCATTCTCTAATGCGCTTGACTGGTATTCTTAGTGTCGGTCACAACTGAAGAGACTTAATGCTTAAGTAAATAAAGAAGGACTTTTAGTCAGCAATAAACTTACATCTTTCCAGTTACCCTGACTCTGTTAAATCTTCCCTGCTTATGTCAGTGAAGCAGATCAAAGAAAGTATGTTTTTATAGCCACAGAGGAAATTTGGGAATAGATTGCATGTACCCCAGCTTTTGTTCTCCATCAGACTCCTTATTTGGCTCATATTCACTAGTTCTGTGAATTATCCTTTTCCTTTGAAGGAGTTGGTGCATCATCACATGTTCAGTAATAACTTGATCTATATCATTAGCATAACAATGTCTTGATCCTGCAACAGTATAGATCCAATGTGTTCCATGCCATTGGAATGCTTTTAAATGATATGCCTTTAGATCCAACTCTTCAAGTACTTTTTGTCTGAGTCTTTTCATTATGTCATTCATACAGAGGGCTCCAACTTTTAGAATTTGGTAGAGACATCTGGAATTTAAGAACATGTTGCAGGTACTACTGGGGCTTTTGCCTATTCACAAAATAGCCAATTTTCATCTAGAGAGTTACCATATCTTCTCTGCCTCCCCTTGCTGACCTTTTTGGAGGGCAGGTAAACAGAAGCAAATTGCAGGGCCAGGGCGTAAAGGGTCCAAGTGAGAGTAAGAAACATTTCTGAAAAGTTGATGCTATGCCCTTGCTTTGCAGCTAGCCAGCTTCCCCTCGTTCCCCTGCTTGGATGGCATCAAATTAGGGTCCCTGGGTTGAGTGATGCTAAAAACCCTAGACCGACAGTGCTTGGAACTATAAAGTTGGCAGCTAGTCAGACTGAAGTACATTTTTGAGACAGGGAATGGAGGAGACTTTGCTTTTCTTCAGCAATGAGCAAAACCACATTTTTTTCAGGCCAGAGCCCCCACTACAGGGAAAGGAGCATTGTGTTTCTGAAAATCATGAAAAAGACATCTGATGTGTGTACACTTTCATTCTGATTGCTGTTTTGTTATAAAGATGAATTAATGTGCTGCCATTTTCAAATCTCATTATAATGTTTGTCCTGAGATGAAATATGGGACTTCTCTAATGGCTGTATGAATTACAGCTGCATGCTGTGCTATGCTGACCTTTTCAATATTCTGTGTTTTCACTGGCTGGCATTTCCACTTCCTCTCTGTACAACAAAAGCACTGAACTTGTTGGATCTACTTGAAGTTACACAGAGCCAATGGAAACCAAGAATGTTGAAAAGATCAGTATTACACAGTTCCCATCTCTTCTTTCTCTGCGTGGGGAAAATGGCTTAGCTCAAACATTTTATCTTATTAGTCACCAGTGTCTGGTGAGGTTTTATAACACTGAAAGTAAAATGTGGAAAACAGTAAATTCAGAGGTTTGTTTATGAACAGTTACAGTATGAATTATAAACACCCTCTGAGTTAAACAACCAGCCACAACAGATTTTTGATACAAAATAATAAATCGCTATCTAACCAGAATCTGAAAGGGATTTCATGCGGAGTTTGGCTTTCTAAAGTGTCTGCCTTGTTCTACTTTCCATCAGACTAGCACACAATAAAATCTGTGTCTGTAAATTAAGCAGAAATCCAGATAAGTAAGAGGGGTGTGTATCCTTTGGGAATCTTTCCAGAGAATAGTGATATAGCTGGAAGCAGAGTACCACACCTGCCTGATACGGTTTCTCACATAACTTCCTTCCACTGGTACTAACTCCCATTGGATGAGAGGAGGATGCTGGTTTCTTAGCAGTAGTGGTGGACCAAATTCAGTAAGTTTCATGATTGCTGAGTTCAGGTTCAGGGACAGCGATCTGATCAGCATTTCTGTACTGGGTCACCCTCTCTCTCTCCTGACAACCCCCCCTCCCCATATTTAACCTCCAAGGTCCCTCCAAGTCTGTTATTCTGTTGAAATCATGTTTGGCCCACTTGGTTGCAAAGCTAAATTGTGTTTTCATTCTTTGCTAGCAAACAATGGACCAGCAGCTCGTTGGCTTTCTACTCCTACTCCTAATCCTAACTCCAGGCAGAGACTTAACTTCATAGCTGCTTCTGGTAGCCTCCTGGAAGAGAACACTGGAAGTGGGTAACCATGGAGGAATGCTGCAGATTACACAGCAGCAGTAGCCGGCAAGCTTTGTTTAACGATCGCAACAGCCTTGGACGTGCTGCTGTCTTATGATTTTTGTCAAAGTTAAATAGCGAGAGTTGAGGGCAGATGCTAAGAACTGGCAGAAAGGAAAAATGCAAGTCGTCCCTCCTTCATTGTGTGCTATCCACATCTTTTTGTTCTGAGTAAACTAGCACTTGTTTTGCAGGGAAACCATTACATTAATACTGACCAATAGCTGTAGAGCAATTAGCCAACCAGGGTGAGCCAGCTATTCACTAGCAAGTCAGCAGCCAGAAAAAAATAGATTGGCATGAAATCTCCAAATCAGTTCAATGCAGCAGTTCCTTTTAAGATTTAATCCCATGCTGGAGAGGAAGGTGGATACTACCTGCAAGAAGCACAATGCCTTTTTGGAAAATACTGCCTTATCAGCCCTGCTGCCTGTCAAACATGTCTCCGCCTTCCCTCTATTGCTGCACATTTGAAGCCTCCTGGAGATTCTTTGTTAAAACCCAAGTTATCACCAGTCAGAGCCAGACAATTCAGTGCACACATCAATCTCAGCAACAATGACTGTCAAGGGGGAGCTTAGAAACACCCTCCAAACTCTTATTAATGAAATTATGGCAGGTGCAGCAGCTGACAGTGTAGCTGTTAACTCCTTCAACCCCCCTTTTCGCCTTTCTATTCTAGTAGATGTGTTTCTTCCGCTTCACTTCTTTAATTTTCTTTAGCAACTGGTATATGTGCCATGCATTACAGAATTGTAGATGCTTGCAGGAAATCAGCGTTCTATTGCTGGATGGGAACGAAAGACATTGTAGTCCAACAGAGTGGGAAGGCACCAGCTTGGGGAAGGATTATGGCATGAGTCTTGGGTTGTGAATCACCTGCAGAATGATGCATAATCTCCTCGGGGTTCCTCAAAATCTACCATGGTTATGACCTTTTGTATTAATAATGTGCTGCATTCAGCTATAGGCCTCAGCAATTATTTCTAATAATAGCATAGCATGAGACAGTGTCAGATGATGTGGGGGAATAATGCACACTGAGATGCTTCAAGCCTGCCAAGTAATTAAAAGTCAATTTAGGAGAGAATTAAATAATAAATAGTTCAGCTGAAGATGAAGAGTGGCTTTCACGAAAAAGAAAGGGCAACAATTAAACATGGGAAGTTTTTTTGCTGACAAAGAAGACATGCTTAGCACAATTGCCTGAATTCAGCAGGGTTGATGGGGAAGACCCACGTGGATGACAGAAGACACCTGAGAATTTGTCCTAATACAGATAGGTGTGGTGAGATCCAGGCTGCTAGCAGCATCCTGTGCCAGAGGGATGAGGCGTCCCTTCTGTAGCTCACATGGAACAGGCTACATGAACTTTGCAGAAGGTCACTTTGAGCATATGAACCAGTGGTGAAAACGAATTTTTTTCACCACCAGTTCTATGGGCGTGGCTTGGTGGGGGTCATGTGACTGAGTGGGCATGACCAACTCAATGTCACTCACGGCAAGGTGGGGCGGTGGCACCTTGCTGTGAGTGATGTCGAGTTGGCCACGCCCACCCAGTCACATAACTGATGCTGTAGAGATGGGGATGCTGACTGCCTGCCGAATGCAGGCAAAAGGTTAGTTGGAAAGTGGTGGCTGGAGGCTTCTCGCACTTGCAAAGAGGTGGCAGCTAGAGGCTTCTGGCACCACTTTTTACCGGCATGAAGGGCCTGCAGCCATTGCCTCTTTGTCAGCAAGAACTGAGCTGGGAGCCGCTGCAGCCTGTCCCTTTATGATTCTCCCCCCCCCACGGCGAAAAGCCGCAGCCGGAGGCAAGCAAGCTCCGGGGACAGGTTGTGGCAGCTGCCTTCCAAGCAGGCAGGGCCAGCCTCGCTGGTGACCTGGCCCATTCTTAGGCGCCACAGAGCTCACCTTTGGGCTCAGCGGGGTGGACTGCTGTGCTGCAAAGGAGAGGCTGGCGCGAGGGAACTACGAGGAATAGAGAAAAAGGAAAAGCCCCCTTCCCTCGTGTCGGCCACTCCGTTGCCCGTTTCGCCATTACAGCCCCAAGCTATGGAGCTTTCACCCCCCCCCCCAGATGCCCTCGCTTT
>JANHFL010001149.1:0-12589 GCA_032468155.1 Oxyrhabdium leporinum | reverse complement strand
AGCCTCGTGTCACCGTCCTGGCGGCCGTAACCAACCAGGAAGGGCACGGATCTAATGGGCATGTGGTGGCATTCAGTTCCCTCAACAATATAGGATGGAGCAGGCATGTCTGGTGATGGGCATCACATGCCTCCCCTTCTACCTCTGCCTGCTGCTGGTGCCAGTGCTGACGCCTGTCTCTTAGAGGGTGAGCTGTGGAGTCCCTGCTGCAGGACACCTCCTCCTCATGCACACATGTCTAAAAGGCCGGTAAGTGTGACCGTCCTGGAAACGGTAAGGGGCCAGCCCACGTCACTTCAGCCCTGCCCATCCTATCCTGGTGGGCGCACATGTGCTCAGGAGGCGGCAGGTGCATACTCGCACAGACCCGGCCCACCCCATACCACCCATGTGCACACGCACCTGCCGGGATGTCATGGGCCAGGCCTGTGTGTGTGCGCCTGCTGCCTCCTGTGCACATGCGCACCCGCTGGGATGGAATGGGCTGGGCCAAAGTGACCAGCCCCTTACCATTTCCAGGATGGCTGCGTGGGCCAGATCTGACCACATCGTGGATCGGATCTGGCCCGCAGACCTTGAGTTTGACACCCCTGCTCTGTAGCTTGTAGGAGAGCCCTTTGAGGGCATGCCTTTTCATGCAGGATTATCTAGCCCTGGATACGGCAGCTTAATTTAGTGATGTATATCTTTAAAGAAAGAGAGGACAAAAGTTTTCTAATAATTATAGATTAGCTCACTGATAGCATTTCATGCTCCAATACACAACAGGTTTGTTTATGTGAACATATAACACCAGAAATCTTTCTGAACCAGTAATTTGATAATACATGCATGGCTTGTACTTGAAGGAGCAGAATCCTGCTTATAAAAAATATAATAGATCTATTTGTCTATTAAGTTGCTCAAGTATCTTTATCATTTTTGCTAATTGAATAGATAGCTGAGAATTTTTATAAAAACCCAAGCAAAAGGCACTAATAGAGCACATATTATGTTAGGCCTTGGGGAAATCTGTTTTCCTATATTTACATACCTCACTGACTACTCATAGATGACTCCTCTTAACATACCTAGCCCAGATGTTGTGAAGCTAAAATATCTTTCTCTTATTTATTGAAGAATACTAAAAATTCCTGCAAAACTATTTAAAAAGAAAAAGAAATTCAGGGTAGCGCTAGGAATCTCTCAATGAATAGGATATTTGAATTTCAGGTATGTTTTCCTCCTATGTGTCTTTCCTCTTTTAGATTCCTTCAGGCTATAATGTTAATGTTTGCCTGGAGCAAGGAAAAATTCTTTCTTTTTTTCCTCTGTTTTTGGTTTCATACATATAAATGTGTTCAGACTCACCTTAAACTTCAGCAAGTCAGCTTTGACATAAAATGCCCGTGGGCTGTACTTTTCTTGGTGCATATATAGTGCCCTGAGTCATTGTCACAGGATATGAAAGCATATTTTGAAATATAATTTATTTGAATGTCAGCAGAAAATTGTCTTTCTGCATCATTATTCCTTTCTTTCGTATCACTGATAAGAGATACCTTTAGCTGTGTGCAGTTGCCAATATAAATAAGGTGAGTAGCATTTCATTAATCTAAAACAGCCACCACCGCAGCAAACATGGATCAATTGATCAAATAACACTCAACTATTTAAGGCATAAATTTGTTTGACTGCAATTCTATTGTTAAAAAATGACTCCCTTCCAGAAGATTCCAGAATCCAGCTGTGGCAAGTTGAACAAAGCTCCATGTTAGATCATGATTCAGACAGACTCAGTATTTGTTTACTTTCATTATGATAATAATATGTGGAATAATTTTCCATTATTGCTTCTTCTAATGCTGCAAGTGATTCAGTTTTCTTCTGATTCTTTACTTCTGTATGCCATAACATTTGGAAATTCAGAAGCCAAGTCCACAGCTGAATTTCCACTTGTTCTCTGAACTGTCTAGGTTTCTGGAACAATGAGCAAAAAGGCAATTGGAACTGATGTCAGATGAGCTCTGAGGCTCTCCGTGGAGTGCTACACAAATCCCCCATGATATGCTAATTTTCCAGGGATGGAAAACATCGTCTTTGCTCCTTACTGAATTTTAGAAATGTTCTATCCTTTCCCCAATTTTACGGCCATTGGGTGTTATCTGTTACAACCCTGTGATTATAACGCTGCAGCTTTTGCCAACAGGGGTTTCTTTCATCAGTGGCACTCAGTTACATGAGAATCTTTTGGACAGATGGATGACTTCTCCTCTAATTTGGAAGAATGACTTCTCAGCAACAAATAATGGGTGCTGTAGCAAATCTATCTTGACAGCCGACAAGCATAGAGAATGGCCTAGGCTTTGCTTTCTTTAATAGGAAACGGTGAAATGAAAAAGCCAGAGGATGGAGAGCAGTGCTTTCAGGTCTTAAGGAATAAGCATGTTTGTTTCTGGAGCTTGAGAGGCCCCTGCCTGCATATGGTCCCCTCCAAGTACAGTTTTTTAAAAAATTAATAGATATACCTTGCACACTCATTTCCAATCATGGTAGTGATAAAACAAAACACCTGTGACATTGTGGTAAATTAAAACTATTTTTTATTGATAAAAGTGGTGTTTTGAACCTTTGGGTTTACTCAGGAGGCTCGTATGATTTCTCTTTTTCAATCTTGTAGTACTGTAGATAAAATTATCTTGGTGTCCTTGCTGCTTGACTTTTTTCTATACTGCATTCATACTCTGTGCTAAACCATAATATAGCATGAGCTTTGCATATGATATGAATTGTGATTTGTAAACTTTGATGTATTAATTAATATTGCCTAACCAGCTGTGATTAATTCAGTTAAAAAAGAAGCAAACCACCTTTAACTAGAGTTTTTGAAAATGGATGGAATAGTTGCCTGCCTTTTTAAGGTGAAAACCATATAGACCAAAGCCCCTTAGTATCTTAATCCCTATAATAGATTTAATTTTGTAATAGAGCAAAGAAGAAACAAAATAACCGCTTAAATTGTTCCCCAGACTGAGGCACCCTGAAAATCCTGGTTCCACTCCTTTGGCATCATTACCCTGCCCACAGAAGTCCCTAACCATTAAAAAATGTGAAATGTCCCCTCCACCATTAAAGTTAACTACCCTGGAACACAGTTTTTACAGCTACTTTTTATTTTGTTGTTTCTTTTATATATTATTCTTCCACTGTGGTTGAAGATAAATTCTCATATCCTGACTGAAGTTTTTCAATAAAACGTCACTCACTTTTTAAACTTTTTTGGCAGGCCTTTGGTCTTCACTACAGATTGAGTAAAGAAATTCTGTGTGGCAACCATCTTCCCAATATCTGCCTTCTCTCCTGAGTCTGAATCTCATGGAACTACTAAAGCTAGATGGCAACAAAAGGCTCACTACAATAATTAATTTACCAGGAACATAGTCCTGGACTAAGCCAACTGGCCTTGGGGACTTATTTCATTTTATTAGTTTGAGAAAAAATGCATCAGCATGAGCATAATTGCTGTACTGAGCATGTCCCTGTACTTTGACAGGAGAAGACAAGGATGTTATCCCAAAGTTTTCCCTTCATGGACCTGTGCAGCTTTTAAAAGTATTACTAATAAAGCCCACCATTTATAGAATATCATGTATTAGTAATTTTAAATATTCAGGTAATGCTTGCTTTAGCTCAAGTCTATGAACATAATTTAATGAAAAGAAGGACTAGGGGCAACATGATAACAGTATTCTATTATTTGAGGAGCTGCCACAAAGAAGAGGGGGTCAAGCTATTCTCCAAAGCACCCGAAGGCAGGATAAGAAGCAATGGATGGAAACTAATCAAGGAGAGAAGCAATCTAGAACTAAGGAGACATTTCCTGCCAGTTAGAATAATTACTCAGTGGAATGACTTGCCTTCAGAAGTTGTGGGTGCTCAAATAGGGAGGTTTTTTAGAAGTGATTGGACAACCATTTGTCCGAAATGATATAGGGTTTCCTACTTCAATAGGGGGTTGGACTAGAAGACTTCCAAGGCCCCTCCAACTCTGTTATTCTGCTATACCTTGTAATATGGATGATCTTGATAGAAGTAGGCAAGAATGAATATCTAAGCAAAATCATTGAAACATTTTTTAAGTCCAAAGAAACAAGATAGCATTGAGAAGTGGCTCAGGCAGACATTGGCCTTATCCTCGCGGGAAGGTGAAAGCGGGGGGACAGGTACAGCACTAGCATACTTTCAAGAACCTGCTATTATAACCCCTTTCAATAAAATGCATTTTAGCCTTGCAGCGGAATTGATTTCCTGGTGTGTACTATCTAGTGGGGCTAACACATCTCACATTCCCTAAACGCTTCCCATCCAGGGATTAATTTGGCCCAATGCTTTTTTACTTTTAAACCCAGACAAAGTCAGGCCAGTTTTTCATAACCCTAACATGGACATGTGCCTCTGCGGGAGTTGTGGGTTGTTGTTTTTTTTTTCATTTTATCAGCCACACCAAGAGTTATGGCATCGTGACCAATATAACTACTTACCCAGCATCCGATTAACTGCATGTCTACTCTCAATACATCTGAGACTACTGTATATGGACATTCTGGGGAATTAATAAAGCAGTTCATTCATTACTGATCCTTCCTGATGTCACTTTCCATGTCCCTGGATTGTGTGATCAGTGTGGTCCTTGCAACCGACTGCAAGAAAAGCATTTGTATGTTCAATCTATACATTTCTTCTGATGTGTAAGATATTTTTCAGTTTCAAAGAAAGGCAGCATCTCCCATCTTAAAAATGAAATTACATGCAGAATCAGTAACGTGGCAAAGGGAACAAACATATTTAAACCATGACCCAATTCAGCAGAGTGGAATTTCCAAGTTGTACTAAAGCAGCCCAAATTGTTTGTTAGTAAATTAGGGTAGACAAAGCAGCTTGACCCAGTCTCTAAAATGCAATAGATCAGCCTTCCTTGAAACTATTCCTGGAGAGCAATTTCCACAGCCTAGAAAAACACTGCAAAGCAAATCTCATGAGGAAAATGGTGGTTAGTGAAAAGGTTAGGTGTGCCTTCCCTGCCTGCTGCAGGTTCCAAGCCACGGCCTCCTGCCTGTTGGGCTACAATCAGTGGTGTGTCTGTGGCCAAAAATCTTTTTTGGCTCTGATGATCCTTAATTGTACTTATTGTACTTATTGGTGCAAAGTGCTGTTTAAAATTTGGCCCTTGTGCTCTCGACACACAACAGCCTTTGCTTTTAAAATACTTCTGCAATTTCTACTTTTTAAAAAATAAATAAATAAATCTGTGATTAAAAACAGAAACAAGTCTAATTTCCCCCTAATGTGAGCCAAGGAATAGAGAAGCTTTTAAATGTGTAACCTACACACATACACACACACACAAACATGCACTCCATCTAAAGGCTGTTCCCCTTTACTCTGAATAATTAACAAAACTGCTTGTAACCATACTATCCGGAAAGTTTAAATGATGCCTATGAGCTTAAAATAGTTTCTTGTTGCCATAAAATATTTAAGATTGCTTTGTGGTTGTCAGGCATTAAGGAAGAAGATACTGAGCAGGTTTGGGTGAGGATAAGGCAACCTTGAGCAATCCAACCCCTCTCTGCACTATGGTGATGCAAGAGAAAATCAGCCTAACTTGCCTCAGCAGGGGAATTTTAAGGATACATATCAAATATTTTCTTACAAATATATTCATCAATGACAGGAATTATGCAGCACCTTTCAAACAGGATCAGGTTCGCTCACAGTGCAGCTGACAGATACACTGAAGGTCTGATGAAAATGTATTTGAAAATATAATTTCTTGGTTGCTTCTTGTATTATTGAGCTTCAGACTAGCTGGACCTTTGGGAGAGGCAGCATAGCAGGGAATGCTTTTTCTCAAATTTGTTTCAAAGTACCTGGCCCACTGATATGTTGTATATTCAAAAGAGTGTGTTCTATTTTTACTTTTTTTTTAAAAATGATACAAAAGTTCAGTTGAACAGCAGATTCAAATCACAAAGGTGATGGGCTTAGAATTGACCTTTATTGTGACTATCTGGAGTATCCAGTACAAATAAGTAATGCAGAACAGATTCCCCTGCTGCAAGCAAAGACAGAAACCCAACCTGCAGCTCCTCCAACCAGCATGGGCTGAGAATAACAGCTATCTGAGCACAGGTGGGAGAGGTTTGTTTTCCTTTAATTCAAGAAAGGAAATTGCTAAAATGGTTCCAAGTCCTTTGAGTTGGGAGCATTGCTTGTAGAGATGCAGACTTTTATTGATTTAGCCAGTGCAATAAATCAACTTAAGCTTTAATTGTGCAGATTAAAATTTACCCCTTGATTAATTAGTGTAGCTGCTGACAATCAGAACCAGTCTTTTAGAGCACAGAGACAGGTTTGGAATTCTTAAGCATTCTCTGTTTATGCCCTATACTACTAAAAAGTTTCAGGACAGATATCTGTCACAAAATCTATTCCTAATTTATGCCAGTGAGTATTAACAATGTGCCACTTGGGTTATTGGTATGCTATGGCTGCCTCCATTTTGTTTCAAGATAACAGGTATGGCATTTTTATGGCAGCTTTCCCTTACCATAGCAGGCTAAAGCAATCTGGATATAACATGAATGTGGGAATTGCTGCAGGAGGACCAACAATTTGAATGTTTGAGCTCTTGAGTAGAGAACTTCTTGTAGATAAAAAAATATTCTTGATACAGTTTATTTCCTGTAACTTGTGCAAAATGTATTTTCAGCAGCATTTAATGGTATACAGTATTAATGTGCTTCTTGCTGCCATATGAAATTATGTTACTGATAAAATGTTTTCAAGAATGTATTCCAGAAAGTAGGGAAACATTAATTCCATTCCTGGAGAATATAATTTTGCCACTATGCAACATCAGACTCTTGGTCTATCTGCTACTAACCATGTTTTATCATGATCCAATGTAGCTGATGGGAACAGAAGATATTAATACAAGTCAAGTTATTGTTCCATTTAGCCAGTAATACATACATACATACATACATACATACATACATACATACATACATACATACATACATACATACATACGTATGTGTATGTATGTATGTATATATGAATGAATGAATGAATGAGAGATTCTGGAAGATTCTGTAAAAGATAATCATGCAACAAATTTGCAAATATCTAGAGGCAAGCAAAGTTGTAACTAGAAGTCAACGTGGGTTTGGCAAAACAGATCATGCCAGACAAGTTTTACTGCATTCTTTGACAATGTGACAAAATTAGTGGACTAGTGAAATCTTGTGGACATGATTTATTTGTATTTCAGTAAGGCATTTGATAAAGTATACCACAACATGTTACTTGAAACATGTGACTTAGACCACCAGATGGATTTGTAACTAGTTGACCAACTGCACTCAATGTGTAGTTTTTAATGGAACGGCATCTACATGGAAGGAAGCATGCAGTGGGGTACCTCAAGGCTCTGTCTTAGCCCCAGGACTCTTCAATATTTTCATAAACAATTTTGATGAGTGGATAGAAGGGGAACTTACCAAATTTGCAGACCAAGCTGGCAGGAATAGCCAACACTCCAGAAGATTGGCTCAAGAAACAGAAGAAATTAGACAGACTTAAACACTGGTTCCTATCTAACAAAATAAAATTCAGTGAGTAAGGTTTTACACCTAGGTAAGAAAAAACAAATGCATAGGTATAGATAGGTGGAACTTGGCTCAGCAGCAATTAACTGTGAGAGGCATGTAGGAGCCCTGGTGAATAATCACTTAAATATAAGCCAGAAGTGTGCTGTAGTTACAAAAAAAGCCGGTTCAGTCCTAGGCTGCATTAACAGAGGGATAGAGTCAAGATCATGTGAAGTGTTAGCACCACTTGGTAAGACCACACTTGCAATATTGCATCCAGTTTTGGTCACCATGATATAAAAAAGATGTTGAGACTATAGAAAGAGTGCAGAAAAGAACAACAAAGATGATTAAGGACTGGAAGGTAAAACCCATAAAGAATGGTTGCAGGAACTGGGCATGTCTATTTAATGAAAAGAAAGACTAGGACTAACATGATAGCAGTGTTCCAATATATAAAGGACTGCCTCAAAGAAATCTGTTCTCTAAAACACCTGAAGGCAGAATAAGAAGCAATGGATGCAAACTAATCAAGGAGAAAAGCAACTGAGAAATAAGGAGCACAATTTATCAATAGAATGGCTTGCTTTCAGAAGATGTGGGTACTCCATTACTGGATGTTTTTAAGAAGAGATTGGCCAACCATTTGTCTGAAATAATATAGGATTTTCTGCTTCAGCAGCTGGTTGGACTAGTTTGGGAGTGAGTTCTTTCCTGAACTCCCCCCTTTGGCCAGAAGTAATGCTCCATAGATACAATCATAGCATCTTTGTCTTCTAAACCTGGCTTATTAGAACTAGGTGGGTCCAAGACCAAGAAGCTACATGAGAAAGTACCTAAAGTCTATTACAGCCCTAAATGTAAGTAATCTGAAAAAGATGGAAGTTAGTTTCTAACATTATCTGATGGGCTATCAGGTTCTGACCAAATATTTAAGACAAGGCCTAAATGTACTTCACTAATGGCATCAACCTTGCAATGCTATACTGTACTAGTGTATCAAAGAGAAATTAGTATCCAACAGGGTTGGCTAGATCAAACTCTTAAGTGTTTGACTATTACCTTCATGGAAAGATTTGTGTGCTCAAAAAATTAGAATTTTGGTAGCTGGGATATCAGAAGAAGAGAGAATTTTGAATGCATAGTCTTGGAAGAGGAATTGCCAGATACTTTATTGGAAGTAAAACATTTTCTACTAAATCATTTTGCAGTCTTGGTGGCAATTTTGGGAAAGACTGATCAGCTAGCCAGCAGGCCCAAGACAAATGATGTTTTTGAGAAAATACCATACAAGTCTATGTAGAAAGTTCAGTAGATAATGATGTAAAGAACTCAGAAAAAAAGAATTCTGAGTGGGAGCTGGGTAATTAAAAATATAGTTGGATGGTCTTATTTACCTGGCAGGCTAACTAACCTTATTAAATAAATAGACAATCAATCCAATATGTTCTTCCCAAAAGCTAGCTATCACCACTGGTATGAAGGAGGATTTATCAGTAAAAAGCATGGGAAAATAAGGAAGGTAAGAATTTCTCTGCTGGGTATAAATATAAGGATTGTGTGTTCTTTGTTCTATGTCTCAATTCACTGCTGCAAAATGAAAAAGAGTTTCATTTCCTGAGCCAATGTGGCATGCATGTAGAACGGTGCACTGATCTGCCAAATGGTTGAAGGGTTAGAATAAAAACAATGTTGAAACAATAAATTAATTAGCCGACTCTCTTTAGAATATTTGCTTTGGGAGAGCCATAGTAAATTAAGAGCACATTTTTGAATGTCAAGAGCAGGAAGGATGACAGGAGAAAACTAAGCATTAAAAAAAGGGAGGGGGATAACCTTTGAAAAAGTGGCTGTGTTTATGCTTGCAAAGTTTACTGGACTTTCCTCAGCCAATGGCTTTTTGTTTCAGTCCAATTTTTCTTGATAAACAACTTCAAGCTGTTGTTGGTGTCTATTCCATTCTATCCAGAGCAATGTACTGTGTGCAAAATAAATTGACAAGATTGTGATGCCAATCAAGGCTTTTTGTAGGCTGTTACCAAATTTCTTACGCTAGTTTCCGAATGTGGCTAGTGCATCTTTGGTGTCATGGGTAGCATGAGTCCTATAGAACTAGGGAACCTAGAGAATAAGTACATAAAAAGGAAGGGAGTCTTATCCTTATAACAAAAGAATCCTATACAGATGAATTTCCGACTACCTGTTGAAGAAGAGATAAACATCAAAGTTGAACTGAAAAGAAACAGTGTGTGATCCCTTCATGATCACCCCAGGCCCTCTTTTGGAGGGAGGGCATACAGCCTCAGATGCTATGTATGGCAGCAGAAGGTATCACCTCTACCCCAATTATTCTGAAGAATTAGGGAGAAGAACAAGAACTCCTCTACAGGTAAACAAATCCAGTATATGTCAGGATGGTCATTTTACATATTATTTTATTCTATTTTTTTTTGCAATCTGGCAACCCCTATTGGTTACTGTTTACAACTTTCCCTTACAAGTAGGGTGCAATTTTTCCAATATATAATAGTTTAAACACAACTACTACATTTTTATATGCAACTTGTAAGGTCTTTTAGCTAATTTTGAATGAAGAATTACAAATACTGGTGGACTCTGTTCCATTTTAGTTTGCTTTAGTGTCCTGTATCTTTCTGCTTCTATCAAATCAAAAAGTACCTTCAAGTGATGTTGGGTCTGCTTCAATCCTCTCTCTGCTCATGTGAGAGACTGTAGGAAAGCTGGGAGAGAGTCAATTGCCTTAGAAAAGGCAACTTCATTGAGGTGCAAGGAGAGAAGAGAAAATACACTCCAAAGAGACTCTACCTTAATTAACTCCCTGTAATTGAGACTGGAAAGACTTTACTGAATGTTGTTCTTATTTCCTTAATCTTGCCAGCTATGTGGCGCCTGACAGCTCTCTTCTCCATTTAATATCTGAGACAACATTGACATATCTGGTCAATTCACTGAGTGTTTGTTTTTACAACAATTCAGTAGGCCTGTGTACTAGCAATGCATGCTGAAGATAAGAATTCCTTCTCAAAAGTAATTATTTAAATTGCCATATGCTGGTGATTTTCATTGTTTAAACTACTAAAATCAGGACTGATGGTATTTATTTTTAAAGTGTTTTTAACATATACATAGCAGAGTATAATAAGGCAATATTATAACCATTAGCTCAAATCATAACTGTTTTTTTAAATTTTTTCCTCTTTTTCCTTTTTCTTCTTACATTTTTACATGTTATATATTTATTTACTATAACTTCTATGCCAGTTCAATGGCACCATTCTAAATAGTTATAAGTTACATCAAGTGCAATAACAAAACAAAATCATACAATATAATACTGTTCACAAGTTGGATGGCTAATTTAATTAATTATAATAATGATAACAATAAGCCTCAGTCAATTACCCAGTGTCAGTCTCTGGAACTGTCCATACATCAGTATCATTCTTCCTTTGCAATATCCATAGCTTCAATAGCTTCCCGAACATGAGGGAAGGAGTAAACCTCCTCAGGAAGCAAGCTGTCCCAGCAGAAGAAGGCTAACTCCAAGCTTAACCCACAGGGAATTCTTATTTCTGAGTTCTGAGCATTCTCTTATCAAACTTCTCATTAGTGCATATTGGGCAGATAAATTCTGTTTGGAGTGGGCAGCCTCAAAAAGACCTAGTTCCAATCTACATATATGGTTTTATAGTTGATCTTGAATTGTACCAGAAACAAACAGGTAGCAAATATAGCTCCCATGGGGTAGGTAAAGCTTCACTTGTTCTTCTGGCCAAAGACATGAATTCAGGACTACTCACAGATTATGAATGCTACTTCATCAAGCCCCTCTGGACAAGAGTCCATTGAAACTATAGCTTATGCCCTGCAGCACTGCATATTGTGTAAGTCACGGACTCAATTTATAACAGTTTACCTAATAAAACACCTGGGAAATACTTTTTTTAATGTGCAACTACTGTTATCAGATCAGTAATAAGTAATTTCTCTGAATGTGTCCAAATTCTGCTATGCTGCATTTAAAATTAGGCAAACTTTAATTGCTCACTGTTAATCTACCATCAGTCATAATATATTATTTGTCTTTCATTTTATTTTTTACTTACAGGTAGTCCTCAACTTACAACCACAATTGACTCCAAAATTTATGTTGTTAAGTGAGACATTTAAGTGAGTTTTTCCCTATTTTACAACTTTTCTTGCCACAGTTGTTAAGTGAATCACTGCAGTTGATAAGTTAGTAACCTGGCTGCCCCCTTGACTTTGCTTATGAGAAGTTTGCAAAAGGTGATCATGTGACCATGAGACACAGCAACCGTCATAAATATGAACCAGTTGCCAAGCATCTGAATTTGATCACATGACAATGGGGTTGCTGCAAAGGTTGCAACTCTGAAAAATGGTCATAAGTCATATGGGATTATGTCTAAGACTCTTTCTCACATTAGGCTTTAAACTCAGATTTCTCTTATCTGACCATTGCTTTCATTGTATTTCTTCTTTCTGTTCCTCAGGGTTAATTTCACATCCCATTCCATTGGCACGCTTCCTGGTCCCAATAGAGGGCATTGCTTGACACTCAAAATGATTCTACCTGATCTTACCAAATAGGCAGAAATCATGGGAGACAGGCAATCCCTTAAATGTCACAGGACCATATGAGGTATGCCCATCACTGCCCAGATTGTTGCATTCTGGATCAGCTGTAACCTGGGTGGGTTATAGTGGATTTCTAGGGCAGTTCTGTGTATAATACATAGCAGTAATTTAACCATGAGGTGGCTAGATGACTGACTAACTCAGAGGTGTCAAACCTGTGGCATCACGGCAGCATCACGTGACATCAGAACTTTTCCCCCCTTTGTTAAACTGGCCGTGGGCATTTATTTATTTATTTATTTTTCACATTTATATACCGCCCCATTCCGAAGACT